>AYEL01061328.1:0-10092 GCA_000484575.1 Olivierus martensii | reverse complement strand
GCACGCTTGTCTTGGCTACCAAGGCATTGGAGCGGAAAAGGTTAAAAAACAACTGAATGACTGAAACTATAGAAGAAATCAAATTGCAAATAATTAAAACCAAGTTTTCTAATATGCTATATATGTTTTCAAACTATGCCTGGCAAACTAAGTTTATATATAAGCCAAAAAATAAAAGCAATCCAAAAAACACTTTAACCCATTGAGGTTCTCACAGTTTTAAAAATAAACCTAATATTCAAAAAATTAAAATTGTGAAATCTCGCTTAATTTTCGTCAAAAGTTTTGAAATTTTTACAGTTTATTATGTTTTTTTTTTTTATTGTCATTGTAATGATATAAAAATTTTTTCTGAATTTTATTTCTTTCACAACTTTTTCTCATTATATGAGATTGGAGAAAACACGATTTTTATGTACGAAATTTTAGCCGTCCAATAAAATATTTGGTATATTTTTTGGTAGCAGAAAATCTTATGAATAAAATAAGGTATGAATGATGAAAATCAGCTAATATTTTCTTCATTTCAATAATTGTTATTTTTTTATAAAGTTTTGAATTTATTGCCAAAAACATGACACACATGAAAATCATCCACAATTGTACATAAACAGATTGGAGCGGACGACGGTGCATGCTCATCTTGGCTACCAAGCCATTGGAGTGGAAAAGGTCAAACGGGCCACAACATGCTATATCAGCAGTTGGCAACCAGTTTAGTGTCATATGAAAAAATTTTATGCATGCATCTGGAAGGATCTAGCAAATTAGGAAAATTATAATTTCATGATAAAAAAAAAATTTATATCAATTTTTATTTTATTTTTTGCATGTGGAAGAAGAATTCCGCGCTTTCTTTAAATTCGTGACTGTGCATTCCGGGCCACACGAAAAAGCTTGCCGTGCGACATGAGGCCCACAGGCCGCAAGTTGAGAATAGCTGCTATAAAGTAATAAAAGTGATACGCCCTTTTAAATGGCCTAAGTGTATTTATATTTTTCTCAATTTTCTCCTAAATTTTGGTGAAATTGAAACCAAAAAGAATAAGATATATTTTATTTTAATGGAATTAAACATTATTTTCCTGTTATCTACAATATTTTTTAATTTTCAGCATTTTATAGCTCATTTTATGAAAAATCAATTTTTTTTCTAGAAGTATCATTTATTTAATCTTATAATTAGAATAACTTTGATAGATTATAAAGTCAACATGATGAGAGGAGAAAAATTCAAATTCTATTGAGCGGTTCAATTATAGAATGTTTGTTTACACACAGTTTTAAAAATATTTTGGCAACTGCAAAAATTATCAAAAAGTGTCATTTTCTTCTCCTCTTCTGCAGATACCTCTATAGGTTACATCATTCAACCAATATCGACGAAATTTGGGAAGTAGGCATTTCTTAGATTACTTGATGTTCCCTGAAAATTTCAGCAGCATTGGGTCAAAATAAAGGAGAAATGGAGGGTCCATTTTCCATAAACATTTCTATATATTACATTGTTTAACTGCTTTTCACTAAAATTGGAATATAGGGATATTCTAGCTCAATTAAAATAATCTGAAAATCTTGGCCCAATTAGGCTAAAATTAAAAAGTGTAGAGGAAGATAATTCTCTTCTCTAAAAATGTCTTGTTGGCCGGATGGCCACATGGTAAAGCTGTGGCTTATCCTGAAGGATCCAGGTCTCACACCTCTAGTTTTTCTGGAGGGGTCCGGGCCTGACTCAGCCTGGCCTGTTGAACCCCATCCTTCAACAATCTGGTTGACCTCATCATGGGTGTTGGCCAGCCTGTGATGAGCTCTATAAGTGGCTGCCACCAGATATAGTATATCCCTCGTGTGATATGATGGCTTAATTTACCTAACCAATCAACCTAAAAATGTCTGAGCCACATCATTCAACCAATTATAAATGAATCTGGAATGTAAATGTTACTTACATTAATTAAGGTTTTCTGAAAAATATGGGTCAAAATGAAGAAAGTAGAATGACTTTTCATTATGAACTCTTCTACAGGTTGTATTGTTCATCCAATTTTAACCAAATTTAGTAAAATAATAAACACACATATATCAGATTTTTTCTAAAAATTTCAGTTTAATCAAATTAAAAATAAAGAAGGTAATTAATGATGTATTAATATGTTAGAAATCTTTCTCAGAAAAATGGTTTATATATATAAAAAATAGACCAAGTACAATACCAAGAAATTATGTATTTGTTACAAATTAGATGTAGCTACTTTGGTTGACATTAGTATTTTATTTTTATAAACCATCAGACAAGCATCTAAATTTATGTGGGAACCTGAGGACAGTGCTGACATGCATTTGGCCTATTTGTGGTGTGTAGTGTGGATAAGGACAGTAATGAGGGCTCAGCAAAATGATAGAGACTATGTTCAACGAGAACAACTTCCTTTATTAGAGAGAGATCTCCATACAAATACTGTGATCGATGATCATCAAAGTGAGAGAAGAGATACCTGAAATACAATGGCTTTACAAGTTGTTCAGAAGATTCACAAATTTGACAGTCGTAGTTGGAGGCCGGTCTGTGTTTAAAACTACAGTCTTTAGTCCTTTAAATAGGATTCGGGAACACACTGGGAGTCTTCGGTGGAACAGGGAAGTTGACAGTGAGAGCAACAATCAAGTAACTGTTGATTGTAAATGGCCGGTAGTTGAGAGTTATGATGAACTAAGACACTATTGCGAGGAGAATGAAAAATTCTAGCGGACGAAATTCTCTCTGGCAAAAAGCTAGGAAATTTCATACTCAGGCAGAAACGGTTTGTGACTGACTCTCAAGAAGTCAAGTGAGCAAAGCACATGGAAAGATTCACAGTGAGAGAACCGGTGATAAGATGCGATCATTGCAAAGAAGAGCATTAGAGAACAAGCTGAGATCTTGGAAAATACGCATTGAAGAGCAAATGTTGTGGAACAAGCCCTGATCAAAGACTGCATTCGCTCTTAAATACTGTGACTTCCTCCCTCACCTTTTTCCCAGGGAGAGAATTAAGATGTTTATTTTGCGGAATGTTTGACGAACTAGGTGTCAGTTTCTAGATTATTTGTCTGACACCTGCACGTAAACTTACCCCGCAATTTATTATCACAGGGGACAAAAGTCCACCATTTGATTGAAATACAACCCAATATGTCGTCGTATTTCTTTTGCATTTGTTTTGACAGAGTGCTTATGCCCTCTCTCCAGATTCCTTTCTTCTTCTCCCATTTCCCTCGTTTGATTTATTTGTGACCAAAGGAAATTGGAGGTGGGGGAGAGAGACCGCTTTCAATTCCATCTTTGATCCCCACAGTTATAATCTAGAAATGGTTTAAAAAAGTTGTCTATTGCAATTTGTATTTTGGATGTTGGGATAATCCAGACGATATGACTACAATTCAAGAGGAAGGAATATAACTTTTTGAGTTTATTTGACTTGTCAGATATCATATTCTACAGCCAGGGTCGGCAACGTGGTTTGGTGCCCACGAAACATTTTTTAAGTGTCCACCGTTAAAATATCTGAAATCTAAATTGTAGATATTTGAACAAACATTTATAGTTTTAATGAATAATTTTAGTAAAAATTCTTAACAATTGCACACTTTGATTTTATCTTCGCCATTTTAACATTTATACGAATTGTATAAACTTTTCACAAAACTGAATCTTAGCGATTTCTATATAATACCAGATGAATCAATTTTTGAGTACTAGAGACATCTGATGCCGCATATAGTGAACTATTTTCTATCCCCACTATCCTCGTATACTCTGTCCAGCCCTTATGGTCCAGCCACTGCATGCTACAGTGCCTGCCGAATTCTCCCATTTCTGAAATATGCCCTCCTAGTAAAAAAAGTTGCCTACCGCTGTTCTACAGGAAATAAGTTTTTTTTTTTTTTCCTTGATGAAAAATTTGTCTTGGATTATATTGTCTCAGAACCAATTATGACATAACTTTGGGGTTTATTATATTAAATTATCTATTCAGTTAAATATTAGAATTACTGTATTTATTGACTTATATCTGCGATGTAGAAGAGATCCTAATTTTGGAATGAGAATAAATTTAAGAAGAATATTTATTGCTAAATACTATGGAAATTAAAATTCAATAAAAATAAAACCCAAAATGTCAGCAAAGAAAGGAATAGGATTATTAATGTTGTTGTTTTAGTATTATTCAACTTCAGATTTTCATTACTAACATGATCATCATTATCCTTATCATGATCAATTAGGTTTAATTGTATAACTGAAATTCACAGTTTATTCCAACAATAGCTTGATAATTGCTGAAAAGTGTACTGACTATCAGTTATAATATTTGTTCTAACAATGTAAACTACCCATTAACTGCATTCTGTTATACAAAAATCAAAAAATTAGCAAAGTAATTGCTGAAAAGTGTACTGACTATCAGTTATAATATTTGTTCTAACAATGTAAACTATCCATTAACTGCATTCTGTTATTTGCTAATTTTTTGATTTTTGTATATGTCATATATGGATCCTCAACTTATGCAGTAATTCATTCAAAATGTTTCTGCATAAATCAAATAGAATAAGTCCAAAAATGCTTAAATTCGATATACATGAATGAGCACATTAGAAAATGGAATGGCCAAATGGAAGTTATGGGCATAAAAAATATAAAAAAGTAAATTGTTTAATGAATTTCTTATTGGCATTTTTTAGAAAAATCAACAAAAATAGATTTATGCCTCTATACATCTCTGAAACCACACAAGTTGGTGATCTACATTAAGTTGGTATACTATATTATCACTTTTAGCTTATAAGATGCACTTTTATCCCTTATAAATACCTTTAAAAAATTATCCTGCATCTTATAAGCTGACAAATAGAATAAGTTGTTTACAGTTTTGCTGTTTAGATATTTCTAATAACTTAATACAATTTGAAATGTTAATTTGTTTGCCTAATACAGCAGTTCTCAACCTGCAGTATGTACTACCAGAATGTGCCAAGATGTTCAAAGTACGTAGAAAAAAATTGAATAATGGTGGAAAAGAGAATGTATGTCAACAATATCAGTTAATTACATGTGTGTGTATATATATATATATTAATCACAAGCATTTGGGTGATGATAATGATACAATTTATGGAAATGGGCTACCAAGAGGGGGTAATGCAAGTGAACAAAGGTTGGGAACCACTGGCTTAGTACATTAAGATATTGTTAAATCTGCTTAATTTATGCTATTATTATTAATGCTAAAAATTTTTAACTTTATTTCTGTTTAGCTAAATTACGAGCCTTACTGTCCCATAATATCCAGCATCATCAACAACAGTTGCAGCAAGTGCAACAGTTTCTTACTCCATCAACTGCAACTTCAATTTTACAACCTCGTTTATGGAAAGAACATAATGCCATTGAGGGAGAAAAATCATCCTCAAATTCAACAGCTGTAACTTCAAGTTCAAGTGGTCCTCCTCCAGCTCATCAAAATTCTGCTCCTCGTTTAACAACTTCCACAGGAACATTAGATTTGCGTGTAAAACCATCAACTGCTCAATCAGTAACTCTGACTAATACAGCTTCAGTCCAGAGAAATCAAGAAACTGGAAATTCTCCATCTTCTCCTATGGATTTAAGTTCAACTTCTTCACCTTTTGGTTTGTCCACATTTGAGTCACAAAGTCCTAGTCATCGAAATAGGAGTGGAAATTCGCCACTGAATGGAGAAATGCGTGGTAGAGGACGAGTACGTCCACGAGGCAAGTTAAATGGTAGAGGTGGAAGCCGTATTGATGCACTTGCATGCGTGGTAGAGGACGAGTACGTCCACGAGGCAAGTTAAATGGTAGAGGTGGAAGCCGTATAGATGCACTTGCGTTGAATTTACAAGCACGAAAACAACAACAAATAATGGAAGAGCAGCAGCAGCAACAACAACAAAGGCAACATCAGTCAGTTTTACAGACATCTTCACTTTTACATGAACTTAGTCAGCAAGAAAAATCTAGGGATACTGACTTACAAGAACATGAATTACAATTACTAAAAGAACAAGCTCAAGAATTACAATTACATGGGAAGAAGGTATTTTTATTTTTTTATTTATTAAAAAGTTAATTTATAATATCTAATTAATTCTGATTGAAAAATTTAGGGAAATAGCGCAGAAGAGAGTATACGTTTATTAAGAAATCGAAATGTCTCATTGGGTTTAGCTTCACCTTCAGTAGCCCATTCTTCATCCATAAGACACGATTCTGATAATTCTTCTTCAAGAAAACTTCATTCAGGTATTTAATAATTTTTTATAAAAATAGAAATCATTTATTTTAAAAATAATTTTATCTAATTATCAATATTTAAATTTTATTTTAGGAAACAAAATTGAAGAGAGGCTTTCCAACAATCCATTCTTAACAGATCAAAATGCTGCTGTTCATCAAGATTTTAAAAAATGGTTAGAAGAACATCCAGAATTAGTGGCTGCTAATCCAAATTTATTAGCAGCAGCTGCAGCTATGGCATTCAATCCCATGCCTTGCATGCCACATGTAAATATTTAATAATTTTCAATATATATAAAATATTAATTTACTGTGTTTTACTCAATTACATGCAGACTTTTTCCAATTTTTAATTATCAAAAATTACATATCAACTTAAAATTATCATTCATCAGAGATTGATATGAGATACTTGTTTCAAGGGCTTATGGCACACCATACTTTGTTCATGTTGTTTCCCTCAACTCTTTTCTAGTATAAAATAAAATAAAAGGATATTTAAATTAGGACTAATTGTATATCCATCAGCACAATAATGCATTGTAATACATTGTAAATTTTATCTGATTTGAGTGAAAATTAAATATACAGGGTGTCCAAAAAGTATCTTTACACTTAAAAAAGAAACAAAGAAGAATATGCACTTATTTTTTTGTATTCATTAAAAAAAGTATCAAAGTTTTTTGACAATTCTTATAGCATTTCAGTGTGTGCACCTTTAGTTGCACACAACACATTGAGTCAGTAAGAGATTTCAAGACAGGTTCTGTGAAGCATTGCAGAATCAACAGTCTCGATGGTTGCTGTAATTTGACTTTTCAGTTCGTCAGTGATATGAATTTGGGATTGGTAAACAATGTTTTTAATGTAATAGCCTCCATAAAAAAAATGTCCAAAGGCGGTGTTATCTGGAGATCTAGGTGGCCATGGTATTAGTCCTCTATCAATCCAACATCTCGGGAATTTTTCATCTAAAGCATTGTGCACTTTCCAACCCCAGTGTGGCGGTCCCCATTCTTCTGAAAAATGATATTATGTTGCAAGTCCTCTACTTAAGAAAATACAAAAAGCTCAAACATATCAAGGTAATTATTAGAGTGAACAGTTCCTTTGGAAAAGAAAAAAGATCCTACAATTCAGTCATCAGTAAACGGCACCATGTGTTAATTTTAGGGATGCTCATGCTTGTTCCAGTATGGCATGAGGATTTTCTAATCCTCAAATTCGAATATTGTGCCAATTAACAGTCCCCAATACATGAAAAGATACCTCATCTGAAAACATTACACGCTCCAGAAAATTTTTGTCGTCTTCCATGTTTTGCAACATTTCTTCTGCAAATGTTTGACATCGAGGTTTATCATCAGGCTTTATCTTCTACAAAAGTTGAAATTTATATGCATAAAGTCTTAGTTTTTATGCACTACATCATGCATAGTTGATCTGGGTATTTGTAATTGACAGGTTGCCAAGCGAATTGATTTATGAGGACTACAATGAAAAGATCGTGAATTCGTTCAATGTCATTGGAGCTTTTGCTATGCCAACCAAATTTACTTTTGGCAAAACACTAGCTATCATCATAAATCTTTTATGTTATTCATAAATTGTCAGACTTGAAGGTGGGATTTTGATCATATGCAATCCAAAATTTATGCTGTAGCTGCATTGCAGATTTAAATTTGATAAAACACTCTACAATTTGTGCCATTTCCTACAGTGAAGCCATTTTGAAGAGAGACCATGAAGGAGACCTACATCTGGCACCATCTAGTGTCCACTTCATTTAGTAAGTGTACATCCTTCTTTGCTTCTTTTTAATGATTTTCTAAAAGTGTAAAGATATTTTTCAGACATCCTGTATTATTGAGATCTACAAAGAACTGTGCCTATTTAAAATGATTTTTACAAGGATAATAATAATGACATAATAAATGAAATAAGGTAATAAGTTATGTAAATATTAGTCATATTGAAAGAAATTTATTATTGGGATTTTTTTTAAGAAACTAAGCTTATTAAAGACTATCTATTTGAGCAAAGATGTTTCTTTATCTGATTGCATTTCCTTGGTAGCTTTAATGCATTTTTAACCATTTGCTATTTTTAAATGATTTCTCCATCTCAGTTAAAACATGGTAATTGGGAAGTTGGTTCAAACAATTTATTCATTTTCATATTCTTTTTGTATGAAAATTTTCCATTGATAATTCAAACTTTTTTGTAGATTTAATTTTATCAGAATTTGTTTTTAAATGAATTCTGATAAAACTAAATCTATGAAAAAGCTTGAAACATATATTTATCTTCTGTGTTTATTATCTTGCTATATAAGAATATTATATTTTTTAATTACAGTTAAAATATGGTGTTTTATTTTTACTTTTAACAACATCAAGAATTGTAAAGCCACTTATCCTTGGAAACAGCACTCTGCATCAGATTTCCTCTTTTTCAGCATAAATATGACAAAAATTAACTTTTATATAAAATATTAAGTAATCAAAATTTCCATCTGAAAACAGATGTGTGTTACCTAAGAAATCACTCTAGTGGTAATTTATTAAATTCTTGATTACAATCCAATTTATTTTCTATTAGATTAGTGGTGGCCAACCTTTTTGAGTAATACTTTTTATTTCAGAAATCACTGGCGGTCTGCTTTATAGACTATAGTATATAATCTGTAAAGACTATAGTATACAGGGTGCCCACATTTCTATGGACCAGGCATTTTTCTCGAAAACTATCGGGCATACGTGAAAACTGTAAAATACTTGTCCTGTTACATTTTCCTTCCAAATAGCAATCCGTCATTAATATTTTTTTCTGCGCATCTCTCGTACAGCACGTACTTCAACTTTCTCGAATGGAAGTGTATTATTTTTCCAACAGAATCTGATTCCTCCAATTTTTTGTGGTATTTTCGTAGGAGAATTATTTTCCTACGACCAATATTTTAGGAGATATTTAGGAATAAAGGAACCATTCAGAAAGGCATAATTTGATGCCATCATTTCTATAGATCAAGCATTTTTCTTGATTAATATATTTTTTTTCCAGTAATGTGAAAACTTAAGATTTATAAAAAGTATAAGATTATTGGAGAATCCATTTAGAATTCTTTTTCATATTAGGATAATACATTATACTGAACCTAGGATTTGTCTATTGGCTTTCATACTGCTAACCACCGAACTTAGGAATTAAACAAATTATTTATGATATGTAAAACCATATCATAGATTGTTTATTGACAATGATTTAAAGTTGAGATATTTAACTATAGTTACATATACGATACTATCACATAAATTTATAATAAAAATCATAGATATCAATTTTAAATCATTCCTATACTAATTAACTAACTGTTGAAATTTTTCATGTTGAGAACTGTAAATTTCGCCATAAATATTAGTGCCAAGGAGAATGTGATGTTTTCATTTCTTCTGTTTAAAATAGTCGATGTTAGTATTATGATAAACACTTGAATGCACTGCTGCTTAATAATCATAGATTGAAAAGTTATGCAAAAAAAAATTAAAAGTTTTTCTCAGATTGTTCTGTAAGATCGAAAAAGATGTGAACATGTCAAGACATAATTTTACTTTTATAGGCCATACTGTATAAATTTGCAGTCACGGATTAGAACGAATGTCGATATTATTAATTATTAACTAAGCCTAACGGTTAGCGACTCTGCAAATTCCAGAGTTCTGCCTGAGCTCAGGTCTTTTCTAAGTTCTAACTTAAATACTAAGTAATTATAAAACAATCCAACAACCACGT
>AYEL01061325.1:0-32105 GCA_000484575.1 Olivierus martensii | reverse complement strand
TTATTGCCTTAAAATAGATTTATTTAAAAATTTAGATGTTTTAAATTATTGGAGAAACAAAATAATTAATATCACACTTAATAATCAACAGTGAAATTGCTATCTTACATACTGGTAGGAAATAATCAGCATATTATTTTGTCCATTACTCAATTGTTTGCATAAGTTTATTATTTTATTTCTTTTTGTTTTATTTAAAATATCAATAATTTTAAGATAATAATTTTACATTTATTATATTTAAAAAATAAAAATAAAAATGCAAGCGACCATTGATTAAAAGAAAATCAGTTTTATAAACTGGAGAATTTTTTAATTTTTATTGGGAATACTAATGAATACATTATTATTCAAAACATTAAAATTAATGTATATAATCTTCTACTTATAAAATAGGAAAATACTTAAAAAAAAGTTCTAGGTTCAAAGTGGAAAATGCTTTATTAACATTTACTGGAGTACTTTCGACTTCATAAAGTCATCATCAGCAATTAAAATTAGAATTATTTAATTCTAATTTATTGTAAATGTAAAGAAATAATATCAATTTGTTAACAAAAGATAGTTTCTAAATCTTTATGCCGGAGTAAAGGTTACTATGTCCATTTTTTTCAATATTGGGATAATGCTATTAGTTTGATGTACTTTCATTATACTACACAGAGGTATAGGGTATTAAATCCTATTTCAATAAATAACAGATATTCAAAGGTAAACGGTACTATGTCCACAAACTTGTTTTTAAAATATTTTAAATTTAAAAAGTAATAAATCTTAAAAACTACAGTGTTATATTTAAAAGTCAATAGTCCAAAGAATAAATGTACAAGAGTTTATTGAAAAATATTCATTAGCGAGCAAACTGGAAATAAAGAAACACAAAAAAAAACCTTTAAACTGCTCTCCTGTAAAATTTCACTTTTGTGACATGGTGCCCTTTACCTCCGGCATACAGAAATAAAACATAATCTTTGAGGTATTTTACATTATTCAGTGGGTTCATTATGAATAATAATGATGATGATGATTTATAAGTTTATAAACATAAAAATAATCAGCTTAATTATAAATAAAACTATTTTCTATTATTCATACAATGTTTCAAAATGCAAAACATTTTATAACTTATTCATATATATTTTTATATTTACTATTTTTTTTTAATATGATATAAAGTTTATATTTCATAATACATATAATGAAAATGATAAATATTATAGGCTGTCACTGAAGAGGTACATAAAAAAACAACAGTTAAGCAAACCACAACAACAAAAACAGAATATCGCTGTGTTCAATTGCAAAATATCCCTATCCCATCAGTTAAAGGAAAGGTTACAGGTAAGTTCAATTTCCGGTTAACATATATAATGTTTTAAGAATTTTGCTTCAGGATAAAATTACCTGTGATTAAACTTGATATTAAACTCAATATAGTATTTGCTTTCAAAATTTACTGAATCTTAAAATTTTAATTGTGAGATACTTTATTTGTATTTTTTCAATTACACCTATCCCTCAATTTGATGGTTTTGCTTTTACACTTTTAAATGAAGAAAACAAAAAAATTTTTTTAGTTTTATTTTGATTGTTTTGCATTATGTTATTTATAAATTAAAAGAACATCATATTGTCACGTTTTGTGGGTTTATTGAATTCGTAGAGATTAATAGAGTGAATACAGCTATATTTCGTATACTCCAGTTTATTTACACACAAAACAAAATAATCTTGTTTCACTATATCTAAATCCAATACAAAATCCAATAATTATCTCACACAACACTAATCTATGTCTTTAATTCAGAATAACTCAGTTCTTCTTAGTCTACTTTTGCTTTCACAATTTTTCGCTCACTATTAACTTTTACTGTCCAAGTCTCGCAGTTAAACTAAACTCAACTCAACTCAGCCTTGCAGCTCGATTATCTCACACAACACTAATCTATGTCTTTAATTCAGAATAACTCAGTTCTTCTTAGTCTACTTTTGCTTTCACAATTTTTCGCTCACTATTAACTTTTACTGTCCAAGTCTCGCAGTTAAACTAAACTCAACTCAGCCTTGCAGCTCACTTATTTATGCAATTTTCCTACATTCTAGATCATACGATAACTATCAAGTTAAGAATCATCTTGTTTCTAGAAATTCTGTAACGAATATTCCTTTCTGCTGAGTTCAGCGCTTTTCCCCCCTCTTTTTTCTTTAATCCTTCTCATTTTACACGGTTATAAAGAACATATCCTCAACTTTTCTTTATCTTCTTTAGATCGATTTACACGGTTTACAATTTAATTGAACATATCCTTCTATTTTGTATGAATTCTGCATCTCGTTTTACATGGTTTCGGTTTGCATGATTTTTCCAGGAACGTATCTACCGTGTAAATTGAGGGATGAGTGTATTAACTTTATTTTTATTTATTGACTATTAAATTAAATACAAAATCATAAAATTTTAAAAATTTTAACAATAAAATATTGTTATATAAAACTATGAATTTTTCATATTTTAATTAGCTGAAGTTATCATGCCGTCCGGAAAACAAGATAAGCCCGTTGTTGTTGATAATAAAGATGGTACAGTTAGTGTAAAATATGATCCAAAAGAAGAAGGTCTTCATGAATTGCATGTGAAATATAACAATGAACACATTCAGGGTACGACGATATTAATTTCTAAAAAAAAAAAAAAATCCAAAAGAAGAAGGTCTTCATGAATTGCATGTGAAATATAACAATGAACACATTCAGGGTATGACGATATTAATTTCTAAGAAGAAAAAAAAAAAAAAAAATTCAGAATTTTGACTGAACTTATTTCTATTTAAATTCCAGGTAGTCCATTTAAGTTCCATGTTGATACCATTACTAGTGGTTATGTAACTGCTTATGGTCCTGGTTTAACTCATGGTATTGCTGGTGAATCATGTAATTTTACTATCTACACAAAAGAAGCTGGTGCTGGTAAGTTTAATTCAATGTATTAAAATATAAAATTTTCTTTTAGCATATTTTTACTTATTTTTTCACCAATTTTGGATTTTTGCATTATTTTTGATGAATTTAATTTTTACGCTTAGATTTTTGATAGTACAGGTAATTCTCGACTTACAACAGGGTTCCGTTCCAACGTCTCTGTCGTAAGTCGATTCTGACATAAGTTGAGGACTTTTTAATTCTTGATTTATTTGATTTCTATTTTAATATTTTCATAAAAAAGCTTTTCTCACCTTCTTTTTTTAGTTTGAATTTTCATCAGTATTATTTCTTTTATTTGATATGACAGAATTACAACAAAATATAGTAATAAGGCTTTACTTGCCAACTAATGGCAATGCTACAATGTATATACAAAAAAAATGATATACGTATGTATATGCAAGCGGCAAAGTTGAATTAGAGAATTTTTAGTAATAATTTTTGGCTGTCGTAAGTGCATATCATCGTAACTCGAGTCATTGTAAGTGGAGGACTACCTGTATTGGCATTTTATTATCCATTATTTTATTTAATCTTATCCAATCCTTTTACAATAAATAATAATTATTATTTGCTAATTTTATTTGCTTTTTTTTTAAGTGAGTTTATTCATAGCTTTTTTTCTAGCATTGTATAGATGCAATTTAACCCAAGTGATATTTGAAACAAATAGCAAATAATTTATTATGCCCTTAGTTATTTTATGTTGTGCTTCAAAACAGGCTAGTGATTAGTCTGTTTTGAAACACAACATGTTATTTTGTCAAAATACTTTATTAACTTAGTAATAACTTGTGAGCATCAGCTGGATAACTGCATGGTAGCATGTTGGTGTATCACACAGGAACCCAGGTTTGCATCCTGGGTCTGGCATCTTATGAAAAGTTTTTGGGGTTCCAAGCCCAGCTGATGATTTCTGTCTTTCATCATCCAACCCCTCCATGGGTGTGGGTGTAGCCCATGATTGAAACTGGCCCCACTCCTTACTAATCTCACTGAGTGGAAAGGAACATAAAAAAAAGAAACAAAAAATAGCGCAAGCTTTAATTTTGAAAACATTTGAATTTCAGCAATTTCACCATAAGATCCCAACAAATTGGGATGGAGTTTTGAAAATTTGGAAGGTCATCTAGGATTGCTATGTCAATGCCAAATATGATCAATATTGGCTTAGATGTTACGACATTTTGATGTTGCAACAAAATGTATGTTTAATCCTTTAGACTATTCTGTTTGAATTAGGTATTGGTAAATCCTTCTAGTAGTAGAGAAAGTTTTTAAATTTGAATATGTTAAGATTCTGAGATGGATTACAAGATGTCAACAATAAAGTATATATTATGATATCATCCAATATATGATGCATCATTTGACATGTGATACTATAAGACAGATGACATCGGTATGACATTACAGATTATCACAAAATATGAAAATAAATTATATCTTGCATACCATGGCATTGATCAATGTCACAAATACGAAACAATGGTAAGATGTAAATATATATTTCTGTACAGTTAAATTATATATTGTTTCTCATCTTTTGAAGAGAGATGGAAAGACATGCATAAAATCAACATCACTGAATGGGAAAATTATAATTTTATAAAGCAGTTTACTGTTCAAAAACTTTTGCTATGACTTATTTCTATATTCAAAAATAATAAAACAAGGAAGAAATTATGTAAATTATTAATTGTTAGGAATTTCATCCACAATATGAAATATTAAATTTCTTAAGGTTTCCCTAATAAGTGCTGAACTATTTAATAAATTTTGTCATTCAATAAAGAGATATTGAAGATGATTTTAATGACATTAAAATATATTTTAATCTCACATATATAATCATTCCAAAACAGTATACAATATAGGCATATTTAGAAAATCTGTGATTATTTCTTTTCAGAACTACTTGCTAATATGAAATTTATTAATTATATTAAAATTTAATTTTGAATTTATGATGAAAAATGTTAAAACATTTGTCTCTGGAAATTTTTAATTTAAAAATTAATTTAAAAAATTATTATAGATACTTACTTATACTATTTACTTAAGTAATGTTATTATAGGTAATTAAGTTATAGATTCTTTGTTAATATACAGTATTAATATATCTGCTAAGGATATTTTTTCTGATGGAATATATCAGAATGATATTCTGAAAGTTGTTTTTATGCCTATATTTATATAAAATCAAGAATCATATGAAAATAAAAAAATTTATAAATTCTTAAAAAATATATTAAGTTATACTCATTTAAAAAATATTCACTTGCTGTACAATTTCAACATTCAATTACTCATAATTTGACTCTGTTCTGGAATTTTAATTTTTAGAGAAGTGTATCTGAATTAAATGAACATATCTGCAGTCAACCTGCAGTAATTGTTAAAGATAATTTTAATAAATATGATATATATCAAAGTAATGATATTCTGTATTGATATACAGCAATACCTCACATAGTCTGGTTAATTGGTTCCTCTTTCTTACTGGACTAATTGAAACCAGACTGTTCGAGGTACATAATCTAAGAGAAAAATTATAATTGGTTCCAAGAAATTTTCGATTTGCTCGTACATTTTTTTAAATCTTAAATTCTTTACACATTAAACATTCGGACTAATTGAAACCAGACTGTTCGAGGTACATAATCTAAGAGAAAAATTATAATTGGTTCAAAGAAATTTTCGATTTGCTCGTACGTTTTTTTAAATCGTAAATTCTTTACACATTAAACATTTATTAATTATTTATTTACACACTATTTCTTTACACAATTAAACATTATTTAATTATTTCTTTATTCATTCTTAATTATTTCTTTACACATTAAACATTAAAATCTTTATAAAAGATTTATAATTGACAGAAGGGGGCAGAAAGTGGGTCCAAGCCCATAAAGACAAATAGATAGAGGGCTCACCCGACAAGTGAATGCATTCACTTTTTCCAAGTTGGCCGCTCAGTGCCATTCCAAACATAGAGCGGCACTCTGCATAAAGAGGGATTCCCACTTGAGCTATGCCGCCATGGGCTGATGAGCATAGATAGAGGGCTCACCCGACAAGTGAATGCATTCACTTTTTCCAAGTTGGCCGCTCAGCGCCATTCCAAACATAGAGCGGCACTCTGCATAAAGAGGGATTCCCTCTTGAGCTATGCCGCCATGGGCTGATGAGTCGCAAACTCCGATATGCCCAATATTCGTTCCCATTCAATGATTCAATTAAGCATTTGTGGTAAACAAATGCACAATATTGCACTTGAGAGGCAGGCACTATAACAAACATTAAGATAAATTTGACAACACTGGGGCAGCTGCCTGCTTGTCTCAGTTCGTTAAATAGTGTCTGTTCTAGTCATATATAGGTAGGGTAAATAGCAAGCACACTTACATTTCATATTTATTCTAAAAAAATAAAATAAATTTAAAATTTTTTATTAAAAATTACAATCCGGGCTATAGTGAAACCTGGACTATTTGAAACCAGACAATGCGAGGAATTGCTGTATTCAGCTAAATGTTGTTATTCTATATATTTATTGATATAAGTATTATAACTAATTAATTTTATTTTAAAAATTGAATATCTAATATGTAATTGAAAATTTCCAAATATCTGAAAGTATTTCATAAAATATATTTTTTTTTTTTTGTAGGTGGACTTTCAGTGGCAGTTGAAGGGCCTTCTAAAGCAGAAATTAGTTGCAATGATAACAAAGATGGTACAGTTGGAGTATCTTACCTTCCAGTGGCACCTGGAGAATATAAAATCATGGTAAAATTTGCTGATAAACATATTAAAGGAAGTCCTTTCACAGCAAAAATTACAGGTGTGTTTCTTACACATATTTTTAAAGTGTTAGCTTTAAAAATTTATTTTGTAATGAATTAGCAAAAGAGCAAAATACTGTCAATTCTTAAATACCAAGATTAGAAAAATTTCTTAGAGCATTCCTGTTTTTTTAATATCACTTTTCAACCATTGTTGGGTTAATAAGTGATAAGATCATTTTTTGATCTTACCACATACTGTCCAATCCTCAACAGAATTAGGCAGCATTTGGATTAGACTAAGAAGTTCTCTGTCCTCTATAATGTGCATAGAACTTTATTGTATGCTGCTGACATACTTATCAAAAGAGCAAACGACCAAAAAATTTTTGAGTTATGCAACTTAGTGATACATCAATCATATTTCTTGTTCAATGGTGTCTTCTATTAACAACAACAGACAACCTCTCTTATTACCCCATTTGGCTAATGCCCCTGTAAATGCACTAGCCGAATTGATAATGAGAAGAAGCAGAAATCCTATGAAGCAATTAGAGAATAGATGTGCACATATTAAAGTATTTAGATAATATTTTCATTGTTAAAAAGACAAATGTTTGTAATCTGAATTTATAAGAACGATTGATAGACTAGGCTAAAATTACACAAAAATAAATAACTTCCACAAAATATTAATTACATAGAGAGAGATTGAAATTAAGATAGAAGAATATGTAATTTCTGTTTATAAAAAACATATATATGCCAATTTTTATATCTAGAGAATCAAATGAGGTATGAGAGCATAAAACTGCAGTGTTCTATGTACTCATAAAACATTTAGAGACACATTTGCAACAAAAAATATAACTAAAGACCAGAACTAAAGTAGATAATTGATCAGGCATGTGCATATAGATAAATGAAGAGAATAATCAAAAAAACTATAGGATAATATTAGAGAATAATATAACAGAGAAAGACTGCTTGTACCTTAGTAGTGTACAATAGTGCTATTGTAGTCTCTTTAGATAATATTAGAAGAAAGCAAGAAATACATTATACATATGATGAAAGAAGTGAGGAAAACAAATACAGTATAGGACTATGAAGATCAACAAAGTCAAATTATTAAAATGAAAAAAGTGAATAAATAATGAATAGCAAAAAAATTTGTGTATGCTGAATAGCAATAGAAAAATCATATTTAAATATCTTATGCAATGCTATAGGATTGTAACTTGAGACACCCTGTCTCTTCCTATGAGAAGAGAAGAGGTGTCTCAAGTTACAATGATGAACAAGGATACATAGAACATAGAAATGCAGGAAAGGTATGAACACAAGAAAGATGTTAGAGAAGCACATTTAGAACTTCCAATAATAATTGGGAGGTTAAGAAATGACAAAGACAAATACAATCAAAGTCTAAAGAGTGGAGTCTACCAGATCCTGCTAATAAACAACTCTAACAATGTCGAACAATTCTATATAGGAGTAACCAGAAGAAATTTAAATGATAGACTAACAGAGCATAAAAATGATGTCAAGAAAGGCAAATTGACAATAGCACTAGTGAGATTAGCTTACGAAGAGATGGGATATCTCTTCGTAAGCTAATCTCTTATAAAAATGGGAGGAAACTAGTCATAAAAGCATGCAATTCTAAAACAAAGTCTCACATATGAAACAATTGAGATACTGAGACAAATGAAGAAGGGAACATTATTAATGAACAACCAGCAGAAAATGTATCAAAAGCATGGCACATAGCAGTAAAAGAAGATCTTTAAAGTGCTAAATAAAATTTAAGAATCGTTAAAAATAGAAACATCGACAATCAGCATTCTACTGCTTTTTAGTTACCATAATAATGCGTAATGTGCAATCTGCAAATTATTTTTAGTTTAAATTTATAAAATTTTTTATTTTTTATTCTGTTACGTTTACTATTATTGTTCATAATTTATAATTTGAAACATTTGTTCTAGAGTAGTTAAATGTTCTTTTTCAATTAATAGTTCTTGATTTACAGAAAATGATACGGAAGTATCGAAAATGTTATACTTGAATAAAATACATTTTTGTTTTTGTAAAAAAAAACTATTGCTGCTCAATTAAGTGTTAATTTAGAAAATACAAATCAGTAAAAGTAGACAAGAGCAGAAGCAAAGATCTCAAAGTAGAAATATTCAAATCAAATTGTCAATATTAAAAAATTCATATTATTATCTACAGTATCTCTTTCATTTTCTAATGAAAAATTTATGCACAAACACACAAACAAATCAGTCTGTATTTTATAAGTTTAGATATTTCTAATTTATGGATTTTTTTTTATTTTGATTAAATTTTTAATTTTGTTTTGAATATTATTAGATTTTATTCAGTTTTTTGTTAAATAAATCTTATTATATTTATCTAATTTTAGTAAATAAAAAATATTTTTTCTCTTATATTTAGGAGAAGGACGTAAACGTAATCAAATTTCTGTGGGCCATTCTAGTGAAGTTTCATTAAAAGTTCAAGAAAAAGATATTAAAAATTTGAATGCTAGTATTGTTGCTCCATCAGGTTTAGAAGAACCTTGTTATTTGAAAAAACTTCCAAATGGTCATTTAGGTAAATTAATATTTAAAATTATTTTTTAATATTTTTTATAATCTAAATTTATAACATTCAAATTAATAATAAATTGGATTATTAGGTATTTCATTTACGCCTCGAGAAGTGGGAGAGCATTTAGTAAATGTTAAAAGAGTAGGAAAACATATCCAGGGTAGTCCATTTAATATTAATGTTTTAGAAAGAGAAGTAGGAGATGCATCTAAAGTGAAGGTAACTGGTAATGCCTTGAAAGAAGGCAAAACTCATGTTGAAAACGAATTCAAGATCGATACTAAAGATGCAGGTATATATTTTAAATAAGTATTAATGCTATTGATTTTTATTTACAATAAAAACAATATTTATATAACAATATTATGTGACTTTTAGGCTTTGGTGGTTTGAGTTTATCAATTGAAGGGCCTAGCAAAGCAGATATTCAATGCAAAGATAATGAAGATGGCACATTATCTGTTACGTATAAGCCCACTGAACCTGGATATTATATTGTTAATCTTAAATTTGCTGATCATCATATTCCAGGTTAGCTTTTATATTTGAAATTATTTTTATTGCTCCTATACGATGATTTATAAATGGAAATTTCCATTTCAGGAAGTCCATATACTGTTAAAGTGAGTGGTGAAGGCAGCAATATTCAGAGAGAAAATATTAAAAAGCAGAGAGAAGCTGTTCCAGTTACAGAAGTTGGTTCCCAATGTAAATTAACTTATAAATTACCAGGTATAAGAAGTTTCATAATAAATATTTTATATATTTATTTCATTATGCTATTTTTAGAAATAAATGATTTATCAAAAAAATCATTTTAGGAACAAATGCATATGAAATGGCAGCAAAAGTAACATCTCCAAGTGGAGAAACTGAAGATGCTGAAATATTAGATTTAGATGATTGTCTATATGCTGTTAATTTTGTACCAAAAGAAGTAGGTGTACATATCGTCAGTGTTCGGTATAAAGATATACATATACCTGGATCACCTTTCCAATTCACTGTTGGTCCTCTTGGTGATTCTGGAGCACATCGGGTTCATGCTGGTGGACCTGGATTAGAACGTGGTTGTGCAAATGAACCATGTAAGAAAATTTTTAAATCAAATTTTGTGCTTTGAAAATGATCACTCTATATAATCTTATTTCATTTTATAAACAGGTGAATTTAATGTTTGGACACGTGAAGCAGGTGCAGGAAGTCTTGCAATTTCTGTAGAAGGTCCATCAAAAGCAGAAATAGACTTCAAAGATCGTAAAGATGGTTCATGTTATGTTTCTTATGTGGTGACAGAACCTGGTACTATATTTATAGAATTTAAACGCAATGATTAATTGTATTCTTCATAATTTTAATGGTGATATATATTTGCAATATTTACATAGGTGAATATCGGGTTGGCATAAAATTCAATGACCGCCATATTCCTGATAGTCCTTGCAAAGTATACATTATGCCTCAAGTTGGTGATGTTAATAAAATTCAACTAGGTCAAGTACCTGATGATTTACAAATAAATAAGCCTGTGGCATTTTATATTCAAATGAATGGTGCTAAAGGAAATTTAGATGGAAAAATTATTTCACCATCTGGAACAGAAGATGATTGTTTCATTATTCCTATTGATGAAGGTAATTTTAATTTATATTTCCTCTATAGATTTATTTCATCTATATTTATTTCATATATACTGCAAATACATATGAAAAAAATTTTTGCAAAAAATTTGGAAAATTTATAACATTTTTCTCCCTAAATACTAGAGTTGCTTTAAGTAAAAAACTTACAAATATACAGCATAGCTGGGTAAATCAAACTAACTAAAGAGTCATTTACAAAAGAAAAACTTTACAAAAGATTTATATTTAAAATCATTTCTTAAAAATTAATAAATTAATTAAACTGTGCTATGCAAGATATTCCTGTATATTTACATTTTACTAAAATGTAAATATATAGGAATATCTTGCATAATGCAGTTTTGAACAACACTGCTTTTGATCTAATGTGGTTTTTATCATTACCAAGGAGGTTGATTATTATACATATCAACATTGGCAACACTGATCGGCGATCCCCCAAGCACCGCAGGTGACAGTCGAGAGCCATGTTTACACAGTAGTTTTTCATTTGGCTATCACACAGACACATTCTTTCCCCATGGCATTTTATTATTTATGTTAATATTAGTATTTAACATTCTTTTATTATTTAAGTATGAATGAAAAGAAACAAAACAACATTTTGTTCTTACCGAATATGTAAAATACCAATTATAATTTTTTTAATAATTAATTACAAATTTATGAAATACTAGTAACAGTAACTGGCAATGCTCAGGAATTTCAGGACATAATAGTTTATGTAGCAACTCATGCATCACCAGTTTTACAGCACAAAAGCAGGCAAAAATATGAATAGATATTTCAATAAAAAGGTTGTTACATAAAACATTTATATACAATACATTTGGGTCAGGCACAATTTTGCAGGACCCAGATCCATGGGATTGGGACAGGTTCTTGTATGTTATCATTAATCACATGCATAGTATTAGTTCTTTTGATTATCTCTAGGGCCTCCATTAGCTTGATTTCATCTATTATCTAAATGTTCTTTACTATCTCTGCATTTTCCCCTTGTATGATTAGTGATGCCTCATACAATCTTCTTGCTAAGACTGTGATTAGATTGCTGTTTTGTATATCTTCCTTATGTACCAAAAGCCTATTTTTCAGACATCTTGTCATGCTACCTATATAGAGTTCTGCTGTATTCATATTTATATTCTGGGCAGATGTACTCCCCTATAGAAGATTGAAGGCTTTTCATGATGTACTTAGAAATGATAAATTCAGGCCCAACTAGATTCCCATTTAGATGTGTAAGTGTATTTGGCCAGAATATAGATGCAAATACAAGAATACCTTGCATAGAGCAGTTTTGAATAATGCAGGTTTTAGTTTTTATTATTACCAAAACATCCTTGATTATTACACACATCAACATTGGCAACATTAATCGGCAATTCCCCAAGTGCTGCAGTGGAACTTGGGGTGATTTCCCATGTGACAGTCGAGAGGCACATTTATGCAGTGGTTTTTTGACTAGCTCTCACATAGACACATTCTTTCCCTGCAGTATTTTATTATTTACGTTAATATTAGTATTTAATATTCTTTTATTATTTAAGTATGAATGAAATGAGACAAAACAAAGAAGACACTATTGGAATAACAAAAAAACCAGTGGTTGATATTTGAAAAGAAACAAAACAAAGAAGATACTGTTGAGTAACAAAAAAACACAAGTGGTTGACATTAAAGAAGAAACTTGAAATTATAAAATGTCATGAGAATGGTCTTTGTTTGCTAAAATAGCACATGAGAATTCAATGAATGAATCCTAATGTTTTTTACAACTTTTATATCAGTTTAAAATAATTTTCTTTATTATTTAGTTAATAAAAAATAAATCTTTTTTTTCATTTTTAAACATTTTTATTATTCTAAATCTTTGTAATAAACAAATTACATTGAAATCCATTATAAATTTACCTCAAACAACATGGTTTTGCATTGGCTTGGAATCAATTAACCACGTTACACAAGGTATTCCTGTACTTAAAATTCAGTCAGATGAGTCAACATAGGAACCGCTACTATTCTGAAAATTTTCATCTGATTTATTAAATCAGAGACAATCAAGTTCACTTATCACACTATTCAACTTTATAAGAATTGAGGGTTAACTGTATACAACTGCAACTGTGATTGAATTCAAAGTGTTTTGTAATAGCACATTCATCTCTCACACAAGCCCTCTCAATTACACTAACATTTTAAGTTTATGTAAAATATAAAAACAATAATTATTTTTGAATTTTTAGAACTGTGAATGTTCTTATGTATAGTCTATTGTTCTAGAACTCTGTACGTTTTTAAGCCTGAGGATGGCTGTGAATAAGGCCGAAAACATTTGTTCTTAGAAAATAAATGTATGTGAATTATTCTCCACTGCAGTATAGTGCTTTTATTGACTAAGTATTAGTTAGAGTATAAGCAGGTATTAATTAATGGATACATTAAATTTAGTGCAATGGTTAGCTAGTAGCTGCAGCTGGTAACAAAAGAAACATGTCCATAGCATAACTGGCACAATCCTGGGAAGTAATATTAGATAAACTGAATGCGATGACTTCCAGTAACTGTTGTTCCTCCCGATGGCTTAGTATATATAAAAATGAGTTTTTCCCGGTTTACAAGGGCTAATTGATTGAAGCTCACTGCATACTGCCTTTTGATTAGAATAGTTTACTCGCTATTCATTCTGTCTACCTCTATTGATTCTTTTTAAGCGTAATTTTTAAATCGTGTAATGCATTTCTTATGTAAGACATAATTAACTCAATGTCATATTCGAGGAGCTTCTCTTTGATTTTCATAAGAGTAATTCTGGATTCTTTCTCAACTGCTGCCACTTCTATTAGGCAAAGGACATCGAGATTAAGTAGTTTTGATCTGTTCCTTCGTGGTCCATTGTTTAGCATCTCAAAATTATCCCTTCTCTACTTTCTAATTATGCTTTTCCCCATATTCCATTTTATACTTGATTTTGACACCACCTTCTTTACAGAAAAACCTTCTTCATACAATTTGACAAACACTTTCTTTTTTTCCCATTGAAACAATCTCATACTTTCCATGCTTTCTTCCAACACTGTGTCGAGCAACAGAATAGTTCAGAGAACTTGAATCGCTGCCACTCATGTTATACTGTATATATATAACATAGTTTAAATTTAATGCTCAAAGTTGCAATCGGGGACAGACGAACTAACTCATGCATTATAAGGAGTTGCTTTTCCATTAATTGATTGTTTTGCATATAGTTTAAATAAATTTGTAAAAGGTTTAAATATATTTGTAAAAAGTTTAAATATATTTATAGAAGGTTTAAATATATTTGAAAAAGGTTTAAATCATTTTGTAAAATGTTTAAATCATTTTGCAAAAGGTTGAAATAAATATGCAAATGCTATATTGCACTTGCAAGTAACCTGAATCACTGTAGTTTGTTTATGACTATTTTCAACATGGCTGCCTTGCATATCTTTTTTAGGATAATAATCAAATTCTAATTAATATCAAAGTATGTAATTGTGACAGTTCTAAATAGTTTAGTTTTAATTTTATTGCTAATGTGTTTTAATTCTTATGTAAAATAGTAAGTGTATCTACTTGCAGTGCATGGGCTGGAAATATAAACATCATTCACAAGAAAGAAAGTTCTAGAAATCAGAACTCCTGACACAAAAAGAATTTTGGTCTCACCAACTATAGCCAAACTATTGGAGTCTTTCTCTGTCTCTAGTATGTTTTACCACTTTCATGAGTGTGGATGAATCTATACTCCTTGAAGTGTGGATCATACTCAGTGTATGCTGCACTGTCAATCTTTAATTAATGTATCATAGTGTATATATATTTAGAAAAAGAAGTTCTTTAATCCACTGTACTTTAAATCTTGAACACCACTGCTGTAGTACCTTCTTTGGTGAAACAGGATGATTGTCTTTTGGGGTAAGGTCTACAATATGAGCTTATGGCACTGATATCTGTAAATTTAAAAATAATTATTAATTTGGCAGTTAATACAAAAAATAACCGTTGGGGGAAGTTTGACTTGTATAGAATCATTGGTTTTCTAAAATAGAAAAATAAATATTTTATTCCAATATATTTGTTTTATTTGTTGTATTGAAAGTGATAAATAAATTTTTAAATACACAAATAATGTTTTTAGTTTCTTTAAAGTTTTTAGGGCTGGGAGAGTGGGTCCTCCAAAGTGAGTGAGAGCATTTAACTGCATAATTGTACATAATCAGATATCAGATTGGGGGAAATGGCCTATATAAAAGAGTAGATTGCCAAATAACTTAGTATAGAAAAGTAGCTTGCATAGTAAAAAAGATTGAACACCACTGCTGTAGTACCTTCTTTGGTGGAATAAGATGATTGTCTTTTTGAAGTTCTACAATATGGCACTGATATCTGTACTAAAGTTTAATACAAGATTCATTCTCTCATATCAAAAATTTTATTTTTTATTTTTTCTTTTCTAATGAATAATAGTTACAGTATACTGAATCTTTATAAAATTTCATTTAATCAGTATTTAATGAATACTTATTTTGTTTATCATATTTGATTTAGTACATTCTGAGTAAAACTGTTATTTATAATAAAAATCTTCAAAAATTTTTAAATATTAAAAAATTCTTCACATTTTGTTCTTACCGAATATGTAAAATACCAATTATAATTTTTTTAATAATTAATTATAAATTTATGAAATGCAGTCAAACCTCTTTACGCCGCCCCTCTATAAACCGCCACCCTCGTTATTTGCCTGATGAAAGCCAATAACAAATCTCCTCCTTTATGTTAAAACATGAAATTCCCTCTATAAACTGCCACCTCACTAATCGCCAACCGCCACTCATTTCTGGAGGCAAAACCATTTCATTAATAACAAAAAAACCAGTGGTTGATATTTGAAAAGAAACTTGAAATTATAAAATGTCATGAGAATGGCACTTTGTTTGCTAAAATAGCACATGAGAATTCAATGAATGAATCCTAATGTTTTCTATAGCTTTTATATCAGTTTAAAATGATTTTCTTTGTATAAAAATATATATATATATATTTTTTATTTTTAAACATTTTTATTATCCTAAATCTTTGTAGTAAACAAATTAAATTGAAATCCATTATAAATAGACCTCGAACAATGCGGTTTTGCATATCATGGACACTTCTTCAAACCAATTAATCACACTATACAAGGCATTCCTATACAACAGAAGTGTATATAGGTAATAAGACATCTGAGAAACAGGCTCACAGAACATAAAGATATAAATAATGGCTATTAACCATAGTCTTAGCCAGAAAGATTATATAAAGCATCACTAGTCATATAATGGGATAATACAGACATAGTAAAGAGCATTTCAACAGCAGATGAAATCAAGCTAGTAGAGGCCCTAGAGATAATCAAGAGATCATTAATCACTCATCATATGCTGGAACATGTCCCAATGCTTTGGTCCCTGCAAAACTATGCCTGAACCAATATATTATATACAAATGGTTTACCATATTAATATATATATCCATGTCTATGCTATATAATCTAGTTTTAATTTTATTTTATTATATTTATTTTAATTCATATTTTTCTATTTATTTTTACTTGTCTGAATATTATTATGCCATTCCGTTACAATAGCTATGACCATCCCAAACTTAGAATTCAAATAATGTTTTATCAGCATTCTAGTAATCATTTTTATTAACTATTATAACTTATTCTCCTACTAAAAATGGCTTTGTAAACTCTAAAATACTCCATTTTCTGCATATATTTATATTGAAATTAAATATTACTACTATCTATATTTGTGCTTGTATATGTAACTACTAGTAATAAACATTCAAATATTGGAATTTTTTTTACCAAAAAAATATGAGGAACTTATATGCAAGAAACATTTATTAAGATATGAATTAGAGACGATAAATTATTTTATAAAACCAAAAAGAATCATCGATTTAAATAAATTAAAGTGGATAATTGATTGAACGTGGGATATTTTCTATGCAAACTGAAAATTCATAAACAATTGATTCATAAATCAAGGAATACCTGTATTCTTAAATTTCAAAACCTGAGAATTTCATAAAAAATTTAATATTTTGTAATAAAATAATAATATAGTTTAAAAAGATCAACTTACTATCTACATGAGCAAATGCACAAAAAGGCCCACGTGGACAATAACCATTTTGAAGAATATCATTACATTTAGTTGATTTATAAATCTGAAAATAATATGAAATTTAAAGTTGAAATATTATAAGACTAAATAATTCATATAACAGATATACTGAAAAATAAAGCAAATTTAATATTAAAATATGATTTAAATTTGAATTTACTTTTATTATTTTGATTGTAAGCTATTTTTCTTTGTCTGAAAATGTCATTAGCTAAGTATCAGTGTTACGCTTAAAGAATCAAAACAGCAAATAATGATATTTATTAGCCAAGTATTTATGGCATAAATTTCCTCTTTTCTTTTCTATTCACAAAATAAGAAAGAAAATGGAGAAAAATACCAAAGAGATATACCCAATGATGAATGAAAGATGAAAAGTGATATTACTAAAGAATATATAGGTTTTGCACCCCATATTCAACCCTGCTTTCTAAAATAGTACAATTCAATGATAACTTAAGGTTAAATACATTACAGCAATACCTCACAGAGTCCAGTTAATTGGTTCCTCTTTCTTACCAGACTAATTGACTATTTGAGGTACGTAACCTATGGGAAAAATTATAATTGGTTCCTAGAAATTTTTGATTTGCTCATATGTTTTTTTAAATCATAAATTCTTAACTTATATATATATTGAATTAATTAAAATTTTCAAGTTTTATTTTCAATTATTTAGATAATAATTGAAAGTAAAATTTGAAATATAGGCCCTATATATAACAAAAATTTATTTTATTATTAGTTTATTAGTTTGGTTTTTGTTCTTTGAGATTTGTCCCAATTATGCGGCTGTCCCAGTTAACCGGTGTCCCAATTAAGCAAAATCCACTGTAATCCTGTCTTCTCTTATTATAAAAATTAATGGCAGAAACATTGTTTTGTTATCAAAACCACTGTTCTTCCAGGAGAGTTGCAAATTGCATTTCTGGGGAAGTCACAATCGTATTCCTGTAGATCAGTTTCTGATGAATATTTGGTTGAGCATGTGCTATAAGATCTAAGGCTACAACAAATCTGGCTTGCTTATGTTATACATATGATGTGCTGACTTCAATTAAATATTCTATAAAATTAAAAAAAATACCATGAATTGTTCATTCAAAGGGATATACTTTCTATTATTATTATTTGAAAAATAAAATTTTAAGAAATTTAGTATATTTATTAGTGATGAATTATAATATGATTTGAAAATTTCATAAAAATTTGTACAGTTAATTCAATGTCAGGTCTCAGATTACATACAGTATATACATTTTATATATACAGTGAAACCCCGCTCGTGCGTTCCCGTATCGTACGACTTTCCCGCTTTAAACGTCTATTTTCGGAAGTCCGAGCATTTTCCTATACATGCAATGTAAAACTTTCCCTCTTCCTACGTTTTAATTATATAACTTTTTTATTATGACGTCATCAGAGTTCCCGTTTCGTGCGTTTTCCCGGCTCGTTCGACTTTTCGGGCCGGTCTCTGAAAAGTTTCAAAATCGGGGTTTCACTGTATATCAACAGTGCTATTGCTCGTTCGACTTTTCGGGCCGGTCCCTGAAAAGTTTCAAAATCGGGGTTTCACTGTATGTGCATAATATATATATGTAAATATATGAAGAATTTATCAATATTTTAAACTTTTTTAAACAAAAATTGTCTTATGTTATCTTAATTAAATTGTCTTAATCTTTTTCGTTTGATCATCCATTTGCAAAATACTACAGTATATACTTATTTGAATAATCAAACCTCTAAAATACTTAGTTTTTAGGAGATCGCTCCTTATTAAACGTATTAATTTTAAGATTTTTATATGATCCTATAAAAATGGCAATTATTCAAAACTTTAAATATCTGATTGTAACCACTTGTCTCACATAAATAATAATATATTGATTTGAAAAAGTTTAAACAATATTTTGCAAAAGTGAGCATTTGTAATCACTTCATTCGGAGTATGTCGATATGATAAATATCTACAAAATAATTCAAGAAAAACATCGTCTGCGATCTATCATTTCTTATTAATTTTAAAATACCGCGTTCGACTTTTCGGGCCGGTCCCTGAAAAGTTTCAAAATCGGGGTTTCACTGTATATCAACAGTGCTATCACTGGCAAGTTTAATTTACAAATTAATTTACATTTAGAATAGAAAAATTGTTTAATATAGAACAATACTATATTACCATGTCTGGGGCATTTGGTATCAATCTTGTCTGATAAGCTTCTAAATTAATATTATGTAAGCTTCTCCAAATAGTAATTCATCCAATGTCTTGATAGTCTAACTAGTTAAGATATTTAAGCATAATCTCAAAGATTACAATTCAATTCTAGCTTCAAGGAAATTTTTTTTATTTGGGAAAATAATTAAAAATTATAGTTCAGTTACTAAATATTAAATGGCATACCACAAACTCAAATTAAAATTAATTAATTTTAATTTATTAACCATAGCATAAATGAATGAATAAATGAATAAATTACAATTTAATTCAAAAATATTACTTTATAGGTCATTTGATTGTAAGTTTATCTTAGGAAAATATATGGCCAAATATATTTATTTCTATAATAGGAAAAAATAATTCTAAAAAATTTATAACAATCAATATTAAAAATTTATAACAAATTTTATATATATTTTTAAAAAATATATAACAATCGCATACATTTAATTCCATTAATTAATTAAGATGTGTAATGTTAAAATTGCAAATGTGTACTGGAATTACGTTTAACATATTTAGTAAAATATATAAAAATGTTTTAGATTGAAAATGAAATATTTTTATGTATTATGCTAATTGTATTAAATGTCCAATAAATTTTATTTATTTTTTATTATTAATATTCTACATAAATTTTCTAAAGTAAGAAGAAATATTAGTGTGAATTTTGAAACTTTTTTCTTTTGTACTTGTTTGTACTTTCTTAGCACCTTTTGTATTTTTAATAATTTTATTTGCACTCACATTATCCATATTTCAGAATCAAAATAATTTCAACAGGAACCACTTTACATAACCTCAGTTCATATAATTTAATAATTATAAGCTTTTATGTCTACATTGAAATACAATACTTAATATCAATCAAGTTATTATAAATAAAATTCCTACTTATATTTTATGCATTATAAGATATTATTTATATTTATTAAACTATATTATATAATTAAAAATGAAAATAAATAAAATATTACTGAAGTTTCATAATTTTTAATTATTAAATATGGTCAAATAATCTGATTATTCTTTATTTTATTTTAAACGAAATAAAGAATAATCAAGATCTAAAAAGAAGCAAGCAAAACAGTCTGTTCAAAATCAAGTTTTTAAGATAAAGTAAGTATTATTAAAAAAATTTGTAAGAAGTAAACAGCACTTATTGCATAATTCGCATATTATGTTTAATGTCTTTATTCCTTTTCAAAATTAAATCTAAGTTGAAAAGTCATAAAAACTAAAAATTTGAAATTTGCATTGTTTGTTATAAGATTAATTATTATTCTGATAATTTTGTGCATATGAGATGAATGTAAAAAATATCAATATAATAAATTTTATATTGAATAATTATATCAATATAATTATTTTATCAAACCTCAAAAAGTGAAATTTAAAAAATATATATAATTTTGAATTAAAAACATTCCTATATTCTTATGAGAAGATGGGCATATTTAAAAAACACTAATGCTCAATCCACACTATCGAGCCATTCATGATTCGATCTCTCCCCTGGTGTAGTTATTTTACAATTGCTACAAATATTAGCTCACTAGTAACTCTGAAATCAGTCTCCAGGTTATATGTAATCACTGATACACTGTAGAAAATGGTATTAAATTTTTAATCCAAAGAGATAATAATTATGTCTATCCTTCTTGATGAGATTGTTTACACAATGGGAGAGTTGACTGTTACTCGTACTATAAACAGGTTTGTTACAAACAAAGCAGAAATATTTGACCAGAGTGAGATTGAATCATGAATGGCTCAATAGTATGGGATTGGGCCACAAATAAATGGTCAAATGACTTATACACTGACAAATAATGCCATATATCTTCTATTTTTTAATGACATGCAAACACTAAATTTTTCAGTTAAGTTGAGCATAAGCTCAACTTTGTCAAGAAAAAAAAAAAAAAATACTCAAATTTCCTAGTTAAATTTTAGTCCTAATTAATTGCAATAAAGATTATATTTATCTAAAAGATTATATTCAACACATCACTCAATAAGTCTAGTCTGACACATATATGGCAACACTGTTGACAGACCAATATGATTTCTGGATAGTACCAACCCTCAAACGATACGTGTCAAAATTTCATGACATTCTGACAATTAGTTTAAAAGTTACAGTGGTTTTAGTGATGCCAGGTTTGTAATTTTCAAAACGCAGAAAGTGGGTCCGAGTCCATAAAGACGAATAGATAAAGAGGGCTCGCCCAGCAAGTGAATACATTCACTTTCTCCAAGTCAGCCACTTGGCGCCATTCCAAACGCAGAGCGGTGCTCTGTGTAAAAGCGGATTCCCACTTGAACTGGGCCACCGCGGGCTGATGAGCCACAAACACCAATATGCCAGTATTCATTCCCATTCAATGATTCAATTAAGCGTTTGTGGTAAACAACTGACGACATTGCACTTGAGAGGCAAGCACTATAACACATCATTCAATAAGTTTCTGGTCTGACACATATATGGCAACACTGTTGACAGACCCATACGATTTCAGGATAGTACCAACCTTCAAACGATACGTGTCAAAATTTCATGACATTCTGACAATTAGTTTACAAGTTACAGTGGTTTTAGTGATGCCAGGTTTGTAATTTTCAAAACAGATAAAAAAGAATTTTGTATGTTGATTAAACATTGTTTTTTGATGGGGAAAAATACTGTTGAAGCCAAACAGTGGCTTTATAAGTATTATGGAGATTCTGCACCAGGGAAATCAATCATTATTCACTGGTATGCTGAATTTAAATTAGATTAAACATTGTTTTTTGATGGGGAAAAATACTGTTGAAGCCAAACAGTGGCTTGATAAGTATTATGGAGATTATGCACCAGGGAAATCAATCATTATTCACTGGTATGCTGAATTTAAATTCGTCGTACAAATACCGATGATGCTGAACGCTCTGGTTGCCCAAAATCAGCAGTTGTTTCGGAAAACATAAAAAAAAGTCCACAAAATAGTTTTAGAAGACCGTAAAGTGAAGTTGCGTGAGATAGATGACACCTTAAAGATATCAGAAGGTAGCGTGTTTATAATTTTACATGAAAATTTGAGCATGCGTAAGTTGCTTTCGAAGTAGGTGCTGTGTTTGCTCACACTGGACCAAAAACAACGTGTCAACAGTTGCGTGAGATAGCTGACACCTTAAAGATATCAGAAGGTAGTGTGTTTACAATTTTACATTAACATTTGAGCATACGTAAGTTGTTTTTGAAGTGGGTGCCGCATTTGCTCACACCAGATCAAAAACAACAACGTGTTGACGATTCAAGTGCTGTTTGGAGCTGTTCAAGTGAGATAAAAAGGATTTCTTGCGTCGGTATGTGACAATGGATGAAACATGGATCCACTATTACACAACTGAATCAAAAAGATCGTCAGCTGAGTGGACAGCAGCTGGTGAAAGTCATCCATGCGTAAGTTGCTTTCGAAGTAGGTGCTGTGTTTGCTCACACTGGACCAAAAACAACAACGTGTCAACGATTCAGAATGCTGTTTGGAGCTGTTCAAGCAAGATAAAAAGGATTTCTTGCGTCGGTATGTGACAATGGATGAAACATGGATCCACTATTGTTTTGTTTCACCAAGACAATGCCCTGTGTCACAAGTCGATGAAAATGATGGTTAAATTGAATGAATTACGCTTTGAATTGCTTCCCCATCCACTGTACTCTCCAGATCTGGCCCCCACTGACTACTGGCTTTTTGCAGACATCATAAAGATGCTCCAGGGAAAGAAATTTGGCTCAAATGAAGAAGTGATTGCTGAAACTGAGACCTATTTTTCAGAGCAAAGACAAATTGTTCTACAAAAAAGGCATTGAAAAGTTAGAGGAGCATTGGAATGAATGTATCACTCTTGAAGGAGAGTATGTTGATGAATAAAGTCGAATTTCTAATAAAAAAATTTGTTTTTCTTAGTTAGACCGGAGACTTATTGAGTAGTGTGTTAACAAACATTGTTCAGTTAAATTTGGCAACCTGAAGCAGCCGCCAGCTTGTCTCAGCTTGTCATAGTGGCTATTCGAGTCATATATATGTAATAATTAGTATAATGGTGATGTAATCAGTAAATTCTGTAATTGGTCATTGCAATTCCATGGGTTTAAGTCTCTGATTTAATGGTCTGATATAAGGAAATTTCATTCTTTTTTTGTGCCTGATTCTTATAATTTTGTGTTCTTTATGTTTATTAATATATAGTATCTTATAAAATATTAATAGTGAAGAAATCCATAAATTTTGGGTATTTCTGACTTATGACAGCAGGATTTGAGCTGAATCCTGTAATAAATCAAGGACTACTTATATAGGCAAAAATTAGTTAAAACATCTTGGAAAGACCCATATGACATTTCCACTTCTTTTGTTATCTCTTTAACAGTCAATCACCAACTGGCACAGTTAATTTAGCAAACCTGGATAATCTTATCACCAGTTTTGTTTGTACAGATAATTGTGCTGTTATCTACAAAAAACACAATGATTATACATTGATAAGCCTAGTGTTGGAACTGTAAAATTGGTCACTGCTACAACACTTTCTAATATTAATGATCAGATTTGTATGATTTTTAACAGTTATGATTAACACATTGAATATTCATATCAACACTAATCAGGGGATTAACCTTTTCAAATTAATCAAACCAATTCAGCCAAACTTCCTCTGGTGGTCAAAGTCTGAATTAAATTTTTCTAATGATTATTTTTGAATTAAAGCTATGGTGCCGCCACCTGTTGATTTAATAATTAATTAAATTAAATTTAGAATTAAATACTAACGTGTGCCTTAGTATTTAATTCAGACTTTGACTGCCAGGGGAAGTTTGGCTGAATTGGTTTGGTTAACACATTGAAGACTATTATTATATGACCTACTGACAGTAGTAAATTAGACATGATGTTCAAATCCATGTCATATGGATCAGTTTAAAACTATTGTTTGAGTTTCCCACACATTTTTCACATTGGTCCATCTATACTGTGGCATCGATCCTATCGAGAAGGGCCTACTTGAGGGAATGGAAGGTTTTTTCTGCAGGCATAATGTCTTATCTATTTTCAACCAAGCCAATATGTTTGTAATATTTGGCGTATACCGCCTTGCCTTGTTATGTCTGCAAAAATGTTGTCCCATGTTAGTTATAACATGGGACAACATTTTTGCCAAGACATCCCTGCACCTGACTGGTATCTGTGCAGAAGCATGCTAGTGTCCCAGAGGGGAAGGAAGATCCAGACCTGAGCATCTGGTCCATTTATCACAGGGTGTTTAAATAGGACTTGTTCTTTTCAGATCTTTTTCAACTTTCTATAGAGTAGTCCTTGCGGCATTCAAGGTCCTGCCTGGTCCTCGAGTATCAAGAGACACTGTCCCATGTTAGGCCCAGAGAGCCTAGTTGCATTCACTTTATCTCTTTGCATGCAGCTATTCTACAGTTTGCCTTTTTGACAATACATATCCCTATGGATCAGGATTAGAAATATTCCATTGTATAGTTTGTGTGATGTAGAGACTTCCTAAGGCTAGTCCCAAACAAGTCGATTTCAGTACACATTCGTGCCTTGGAATGACAAGCTTTCGTTGTCATTGTGTTGTTATCGTGTCCCTTCAAAATTGCATTAGATTGTCTTATGGGGTATGACTGATGACAAATGCAGTGTTCAGCAAGTTAAATATTTTGGGCAACGGATATGCATAGTTCAGACCAAGTGTGTGTGGGAAAAATGAAGTAATGGATGACATTGAAACTTGAAATGAGTAGTCAATGATAATTGAATCTCTTTATATGCGCACAAACTTCAATGTTTATTTCGTCAAAGACAAGCGACAGAGTATAAATTCTCTCATAACAAGCTAACAGGACAGGAAAACAAACAGATAGCATATGCTTTCCTTTCTGCTTTTCACTTCTTTTCATGGGTTTAGAAGTTTCACTTCTAAACCCATGAAAAGAAGTGAAAAGCAGAAAGGAAAGTACAAGAAAAGTTAAAAAGGATTCTATCAGAAGAAGTGTGATAGATCACTAGAAATTACATTTTAACCCTCCAACATTATTTATTATATAAAATCAGATTGCAATTTACAATTCAGATGATATAATTATAACAAAGGGTATAACATTTGAAGATTAGTAGTAACAATTGAATAAATATAATAATGATGAATACAATATCAAGAAAAGTTAATTAAAGAAAATATAAAAAAATAACAAGCTAACAACTGATTTAATAATTTTTACGTTGTGTCATCAGAGATTTGGTTGACTTGTTTGGCGATAGCCTAAGAGTCCCAATCTCAAAATAGCATACTGAACTGAAGGGATGAATGGCCAAGGGCTAGAAACTTTAATGGGGTCAGTGTGAGAAGAGAGTGTATTCAGATTGATGGAGAGTTATCCTATATATGATATGATGGGAGGCTTATGCTTCCCTGAGGGAGATATAACAAACTATGTGACATTTATTCAAGTAGTTTTACTGTGGTAAGCCATCAAGCTTGGCTAAGTCAAGGTATCAGTTGATACTATCCACATGGTGGTCTGTGTTAATTTTCTTTTGAGCCTCACATATGCTGCATTGGACATGGAGAGCCCCTGACTCCTGTTGACAGGAGAGAGTGTATATTTTGAATCCTCATCCTCTGTGAATTTTGAGTATAGTCCAATGATCTGAGTGAAGGCTTTGACTTGGATAATAAGCAAGGAATGTATTCAAGTTTGAGTTTCCTGTGGACAATGTTCAGCCTAGTCACACCACTGCCCTCTTATTGAGTTCCCAGCTTGCAGGAGAATTCAGTTGTGAAAACTTGACGGCATTTTCCTCTGTCTTCAATCTCTTTGGGACAACACAGCTGTGATGTTTTTATCATTTTTCTTGGCTTTTTCTAATTGCTTTACAACATTATGCATGCAGGATTGAGAGAGCAGATGTTTTTTCTAGCTTTCACTGTGCAAGTTTACTCTATATGCCTTGGCTTGTATGGATTTAGAGATGTTAGACTTGCTTGCATCCAAGGCCCATACTATGATTAGATCCATGTTTCACCTTGTAGACATTCTGTAGTACAGGGATATTCAACCTGTTGATCGTGGAATGATTTTTGGTCGATCTCATTTATTTCTCCTTACAAATTTATTTTAAACTGAAAACATAATTTTTTATCATTATTTTGTATTAGTTTTTAGTTCTTTTTAAGTGTATTGTTATTGTTTATTTATTTTTCTTTAAATTGTCAAATAAATAATTTTCTTACCATTTGAAAGTATACATATGAAAAGTTTCCAATATTTTGTGCAAAAAATTCTGTGGTGTTTTGGATTGACATATTTGTCAGAATCTGCTTTTTCAAATATGAATGACATAAAAATCAAGAAACCAAATTACAAATGATCATTTTGATGATTGTCTGCGATTGGCCACTTCTTCATATCAACCTGATTATGAAAATATTGTGAGCTCCAAACAATACCAAATTTCACATTAACTTTTTTTTAATCAACCAGCATTTTCTGTAACTTATAAGTTTGTAATCAATCTGTTATTTTTTCTAATATTGGTTTTCTAATGGTTCTGAGTGATTGGACTAAATCTGTGATTGTCCCCATGTACAAAGATGAGGATAAAACCTGAACTGAATGGGATGAACTCAGAGTAGGTGAGATTAGTAGGTGCTTCAGAGAGAAGGCTGCACTGATGGTGAGAAGAGTAAATACTGGATTGAAAATTGTGGATGCAGTTAGAAGGTATGCTAGAAATGAGAATACAGGAATATCTCAATTATCGCGATTGCAATTATTGCGATTCTCGATTTATTGCGGTTTATAATTTGATATCAAAATTCAATTATTGCACTCAAAATTCAAATTATTGCAGCTTCGAGATATAGCCCACTAAATAAGCAACCAGAATTACATTCACTCTCCAGGTAACTCTCTATAGCACTTCATTTTTATCCGACGGCGCTTGCTAACCACTCATCAGTAACTGTCCGCCTTTACCTGAAGTACACGTGGACAGGGCCGGCTTAACCCAGTACGCAGATGATGAACAGCATCGGGGTGCCAAAATTATCATTTTCTCAACATTGTTATTCAGCAATACTGTACATTGCTGAATAGATATTACAAGAAAGCTGCATCGGGTGCCGGGATCTCTAAAGTCGGCACTGCATGTGAATTTTATTTCTTTTCTTATTTATCCCTACAATGAATTCTAAAAGAAGCAAGGATGATATCAAATCAACAGCTATCAAGAAGAAACGTTAGTGATCCGCTTAGAAGATTGGCACGTTGTTTAACACATTTTTTGTACCTCGTTATATAAAATTTAATTAATAGATTGAAAAATCTTGGCAGATGATCACCCATTTTACATGCATTATTTATCCCAATTATCATGGATTCGATTACTGCGGTATTTTTCGTGGCAACAATAACCGCAATAATCAAGGTATTCCTACGGTATTTTTCGTGGCAACAATAACCGCGATAATCGAGGTATTCCTGTGTTTGTAAAACTTGCTAAAATCACAAAACAGTCACCGTATTTTTCGTGGCAACAATAACCGCGATAATCGAGGTATTCCTGTATATCAAAGAATGCTAGGATGGCTGTATATCAATGTGTGCTGGTCCCAACACTGATGTATGGAAGTGAGACCTAATTTTGAGGTGAAAGGCATAGAAAGCATTTAAGTGCAGTGGAAATGAGATAGATGAGAGATATAGCTGAGTGATGTGATATGATTGTGTTTCAAATGATGAAATATGAAATCAGTGTGGAGTGATAGATGTGTGATAGATGAAGTATGTAAGTTAACTTTGACATAGTTTGGCTATGTGGAAAAATGAGCAAAGAGCAAAGTACAAGGAAGTATATGCTGGATGTGTGGAAGGGAGAGGAAGACCGAAGAAAGAATGAAGAGAACAAATGGATTAGTGTCTGAGGATATATGGATTTTAGACTCTGTGTAAGAGGTGCTTGTGTATGAAGAAAAGTATGATTGTAGAGAAGGTTGGTAAAGTAATCAGAGATAGAGATGTATGGTGCCATGGGAGTGTTTTTTATTATTATTATTTTTTTTGAGTATTACCCATTCTATTATATGGATACAGGCATGATGTTTTTGTTTTTGTTGTTGTTGTATATAACAGACCAAGAATTTATATTCAAAAGAAGAAAGTACACTTTTTTAAATTTTCTATTTTAAGAAAATTTATGAATATAGATAATATATGTTATTATATATTGCAAAATATAATAATTATACAGTTATTTGGTTATTATTCTTCTATTTAAAAAATTTAGAAGAATGAAAATAATCAAATACTTACCCTTATAAAAGCTCCTATGGGAAATATGTTAACCAAATATCTCAAGCCAAATACATCTAGTAACCAAATTTAGAGTTAAACTGTAATTTAGTAATTATTTATTAATCAAAGGTTTTGTGCCACCATCTGTTGAGTTAATAATTAATTAATTAAAATTTAGACTAAAGTAGAAATTAGTTAATACTAAAAATTATATCTGCTTATATTCTTAATACAATTAATAGTTTATCATCAAAACATGCAACAGCAATATTTTATAAAATAAACATTTTACTAGGTGAAGTACTTTCAGATAGATCCAACTTCAGCGCCTTACAAAACCTTAGAACATCATATGTTGTTGTTTGATAAAATTTAAAATAATAATAAATTTAATAATGTATAGAATAATTTATTGCTCACAAAATTTACGATTAAAATATTTTTAAACTCGATAAATAAAATAGAAAAGAGAGGAAATTTTTTTATTTTATTTTTTTATCTCTAAAATATAAATTGATATATGTCAACAGGATAATTTAGATTGATAATTTCTATAAAATCTATAGAAAAAATATAACTAACAATTAAATTGTTTTAAATTTAAATATTCACACTAATATCGATCCTTTCTTTTCTATAACATGCTGGTTGCATCTTCAGCATCTTTGCAACAGTACAGTTTGTATGCTTGAAGTCACATCTCTCAAATCATAAAAATATCCCGATTTTGATAAAAATTATTAATGATATTTACTTTCAATTCAGTAATTATTCTTCATTTTAAAATATTTTTGAATTATTATTGAATGGAACTTATTTTAGCTTTCTTAAAATAAGTTTTTTTCTTTTTTTCTATATTCTTTCTATTTTTTGAATATGGTAAAATAACTCATATAAAATGAACTGGCTTTAATAAAATTTCAGATACCGTCGAAGACTCATTCATTTTATTGAAACTGTCCACATTGATCAAAAAGTCTTTATCAAACAGCCAAAAGTAATACAGGTTGGACACAGTTACGTCTGTATAAATGATCTGGTGTCAATGAAAGTAAGTGATGAGTTTTATTAGAATCAAGATTTCAGGAAATTGAAAACTGCAACAACGACTCTTGGATTCTTATTTTTATGAACCGCAACGGAATAAATACATACGAAGATAATTCATATATATATATAATTTTTAATGATATAATTTAATAAAACATATCAATATTTTTGGTTTTTATTTGATGAATTGAATTTTATAGTTCATCAAACAAAAAGAAAAATAAAGCGTATCGTGAAAAATTACATTCTTTTAATTATCTTTGTTTGTTTTTATTCTGTTGCTATTCATGAATTGAAAATTAAGAAATTTGTTAATCAATAAAATAATGAAAAGTTTTTCAATTTTTCTTATTCAGACAAACAAAAAAAATTATTTATTTGAAAAATGTAAATATTGAGATTTGATGTATTATTTCGCACATTTAATTATTTTTTATTCGATTTAATTTAATCATAAGAATTCATTGTTTAAAACCTACTTTACTATCAAAATATAAGCTTTGTTGTGGAATAAATTGCGATGTTTTAATTAATATATAATAATCAAACAATTTTATTATAATTATATCTATGCACAATAAAAATTGATTATTGACTATTTACATTAATGCATTACTTATTATTAAAATTTAACTAAAATATATATTAAAATAAATATATTCTTCTAAATTTTATCGAATAGAATTATTATTTTATATATTCTGAAGTTAGAATTTTATATCATTTCCAAAATTTTAACTTATTCACGATATATGTAGCCGAATTTTAATAAATTCAATTAAAAATTTTCAATTTTAAATTATTAATTTTAATTCAATTTTAAATTATTAAGCACATTTTAGTGATAAATAGTAAATGAACAACAGAACTTACCCAACTTTATTATATATTAGATCAGAACAGCTCAGACAGTTTTTTACATAACCATGAAAATTTAAAACATTTCAAGGTGTTACATTTATGGCATTTTTTCCGTCGATATATATGTGATTTTTACTGTGATTAGCATTATGTACATGGATATGCTGGAGTATTATGCCAAAGCACAACTGGTACATCGACATCGAATGTTTACTTTCAACTGAATAGTGCACTGCAGCACTGAAAGTTGATTGTTGGAAGCTATCTGGATGTACAATTTTTTAAACGTTACATTGGCCATAGAAGACCAGTTCCTTGGCAAATATCTTGATTTCTTTATGTAGTGTTTGTGAAAGACTGTTTTCGCAACCAAAGTACATGATATTGTTGAATTTAAATAATGAATTATTACAGTCATTGAAACAATAATGCCAGAACCGAGGAATGCATAACAAGAAATTATTGGATAATTGAATACTAATCCGAATCTTATAATATTAAATCATAGAACAATTCAAATAATTTTTTATATATACATAAAAATTTAAAACACTTCATCATGTGTTCCATTTGTGGCATATATAATCTCCAATCGGTATAATTGAATACCGAATGGCTATTGTATATGCCACAAATGGAGCACATGTTCAAGTGTTATAAAACAATTATTTAATAAAATATTTTTTCAATATAAAACAATTATTTAATTAAAAACAACTGGATAAAGAAATTTCATTTAAATAATTGGATATTTTAGAAGCGTTTCAATAACAGAAAAACTGATCGTAGACTATAATTGAATACCGAATGGCTATTGTATATGCCACAAATGGAGCACATGTTCAAGTGTTTTAAATTTTTGTCATATGTAAACATTATTTGAATTGCTTTATGATTTTATATATAGTATGATAAAATTGGATAAGTTCTTTGATTCATTTACTATTCATCACTAAAATGTGTTCAATAATTTATAATCATCCTTTACAGGAGACACTATCGAAATCTTTGTGACGGAAAATCGTCACAAAAATTCATTTCTTTTAAAATCCTCTTAAATTTATATTGAACATTAATAATGATTTTACCGAGAAATACGACCAATGCAATTATTTTTAAAATTATAATATATAAGGAACAGAATATTGTTTAATATTTATATATTTAAAAATACTTATATTTTGGATATTAATTGATAGAAAAGAAATCAGAAAAAGTTCTCATTTATTAAAAAGAATAAGATGGAACAGGTAGTAATTTGACAATGATAAAAATATTGAATTGAATGCAATTTTCCAATGCAGGAAATATCTAAGTGAAAAATCCAAGTTTAGTATGCAGAATATGCATCAATTAAAGTAATATATATATAATTATAATATA
>AYEL01061324.1:0-31148 GCA_000484575.1 Olivierus martensii | reverse complement strand
ATTATTATATCTTTTTAATAAAGTATTATTATTAGTATACATTAGCATACTATTTAGTAGCTTCGATAAAATTCGATTTTCTAAACAATAACATATAAAATTATATTTCCATGATATATTTCATGTTGGGCAGAGCATAATTTCGATTAAGAAATTGTTTTAGTCAGAAATATTCGTTATATTTCTATGTACGATAAATAAAAAGTATAAATTCTATAGTTACTTATAAATCCAGTTGAAAAAAAATGAGCTATTTTAAGATAATTTTTTAATATAATATACCTATTAAATGAATTTGTTCTTTGAGATATGTATTTTTTGTACTCTATTTGAGTGGAAAGGGGCAATCAAAATTTAGCCACCAAGCTTACCATACAAAAGAAAAAAAAGAACTGTGAATGAGTGCTTCCTACATCTATCCTCAAATAGATGAAACGCATATTTTGTTTTTCATACAAAGAAAAAAAAAGAACTGTGAATGAGTGCTTCCTACATCTATCCTCAAAAACATGAAACGCATATTTTGTTTCTCAAAATAATATAAATATTGTAAATTTATTTTTAAAAAGTAGCAAATAAATATTCTTGCCTCATCATATGAGTAAAAGTATGTATAAAGTAGAATAAACGTATTCACTTATTTAAAATAAGAGTATAATACAAAAAACTGTTATGAACAAATACATATAGTATATATTATCACTAATAATCATAAAAGAATCAAATAAGATTATTTGATCACGATAGTTGCTTTGCCTATTTTCACTTTTTTCTGCTTACAGTAGCTCTCCACCGCATACTTCCGATTATAATTTCTAAAACAACTAAAAAACAAAGAAATAAATTTTATTAAATTTAAAACGAACATTTTAAAATTAATTTATACATCATTCATGTAGTGGAATATGAGAACACATTGAGTGTTTTTGCCCCATCATTAATAGCATAATCTTGCTCCATATCATATATCAAGTAACTTAATAGTGCCCGTTACTCTGACTGTTGACTGAGTGAAAGGAAATAGTGAAAACCTACCTATGTTCATACGCTATTCAACGGTTTTTCAGGCAAAATAGTTTCTAGATATTCATTCACACAGAAAGTTTGACACTTTTTCTTAAAATAACGATAACAATCGATAACGATCACTTTTTCTTAAAATAACGATAGCATTAGATGGCTCAATAATTTAATTTACATCATACTGAATGTGGTATTATTCAAAACTGATACAAAATATATCTGCAATGCAATGACCATCACACTATCACATTTCATGTCAGGGCTGCCACCTATCACTAAGCATAATAAAAAAATATATGTACGATATATATATATATTTCTGTTTAATGCTCTTATCCAGCTGATTCTTTTACCCTACTTTACAGAATACAATCAAAAGTTTTATAAGTTATTAGAAATTATAAATTGCCGAAGATTGTTTCGATATTAAATTTAAGATAATAAAAAATACATATCTCAAAGAACAAATTCATTTAATAGGTATATTATATTAAAAAATTATCTTAAAATAGCTCATTTTTTTTCAACTGGATTTATAAGTAACTATAGAATTTATACTTTTTATTTATCGTATATAGAAATATAACGAATATTTCTGACTAAAACAATTTCTTAATGTTTTCAGAAATGTGTGAAATATTAAAATCTTATTTATACATTAATATTTCATAATCATTGAATCGAACGAAAAATTTTTTGAAATTTTGAAATAAATTCGTAGTCAATATATTAGAAATTGAATTTCAAAAAATTAATAAATAAGCTTATCAAAAGTTGAATACGTCCAAGACGTTTTAAAATTGGTTACAGTCTATTTCAGTGAAGACGTGACTTAATTTTTAAAAACTGCAGGAAGCAAACTTGAATAGATCTAATTCTCAATAGTTTAAAATCATGCTTATATCATGTGCTTTTATTGATGTGCAATATAAGTAAATTAATGTTTTTAAATAAAACAGTATTTTAATATTATATCAATCACAAAAATTGTGTTTATCTTGCCTCATCATATGAGTAAAAGTATGTATAAAGTAGAATAAACGTATTCACTTATTTTAAATAAGAGTATAATACAAAAAAACTGTTATGAACAAATACATATAGTATATATTCACAGCTCATGCATATATAATTTACTATGATAGATTTATACTACATCTTGTCAAACTTTAGGTGAGTAATCCTACATCACTTTATATATCAAACAGTATGACCGGTTGACTACAATAATGAGTTTAATGAACAATTATTAGTTACGTTTCAATTAAAATAAAAGATTTTCAAATTATTAAAGATATATTACAATTAATAATTTTTATAATTAAATAGAAACTCTACATAAAAATAAAGATAGATTGTAAATAAATATATTTTGAATAGGTATTTTTCTAATTTTTTATATGATTATTACTTTAAAAGATAAAATTCAAATCTAGTGGTAGATTTCGCTATATTATTGGTGCAATCATTAAAATAATTTTAGCAATTATTCTCGTTCATAGCTGAAATACATTCTTTAATAAGAATTAGTAAATATCTGAACATTATCTGACTGAAAAAAATTATTTCTAATATTTATTTTAATCATGGAGAAAATGTGCTCAACAGAATTCCTCAAAATGAATATGAAAGAAAAGTTCCAGAGAATATAAAACATTTTCAATATTTATTTTGATTTATAATACTACTATTAACTACAGTTTCATTAGTTTTTTAAAACATTATTTCCTACCACTCGATCTTTATGCATTCGAACATTAGTAATAATAGAACAAGTTCCATCCATGAAACTGCTTCCTTCTTAAATTCTGAATAATAAACATTAATGAATTCCTTGAATTCATTAATGCTTATTATTCATATATATATACTATTTTGGATGATTCTATAGTGAAGCACAATAGTTTTTTACTATTCATTGACAAGATAAGAGTGATAAGTGCATTCTCTAATGATAGATGCTATAAATAAATTGGCTTACTCATTTTTAATCTCCTAAACGATGTTCAAAGTGAATACTAATCTATAAGAATACAATCGTACTAATTTGGATGGACTACTTACAAAATGGCCTGTATACTTTTTTCTATAAAATACACGTTAGAGTGTTAACCATCTCTGATGTAAATTATATGTTACTTTTTTAATCTAATTATTCTTAATCTCATTAAATTGTTTTCAGTTAACGACATGCATATTTCCATTTCTATTTTCGGAATTTAATATAATATCTTTTATATCGAAAGAGTTGTTTCAATTTCTTTCGAAACTTTCGAAAATATTAAAATTATTATTTCATCTGATTCGTGTCTTTCTCCCATATCCCTTACTTTCTTCACTTCTTAAACTTGTATAACATATATTTAAATTATAAAAATTATAATCAATATCTATTATTTCAGCAGCTCATTTAATTGTTTAATTAATTCATTAATAATTATAAAAATTATAATCAATATCTATTATTTCAGCAGCTCATTTAATTGTTTAATTACTTCATTAATAATAATAATTACTAAAGTTATAATGCTTTCTTCGTCATCTTCCATTATCAAATGCTTCCTAATAAGTTTCAATTGAAGAATTCGCATTAATTATATTTCTTTAGCATACTTTCCGAAGGAAAGTAAGAATTGTAAAATCATAACATTGTCTGAATTTTGCACTAATTGATAACTTTTGAACTAATTAGTAGATTTTTATGAAGTTTGATAGTGATATACTATTAAAGGTAACCTTTCTTTAAAGGTCAACTCGTTACTTCATCATTTAACTCTCTCTAACGTCAGTCATTTAAAAATGGCAGCCATTCGAACTTTGAGATTCTCTCTTAATGTATTCTGAATTAATTGTTGAATTTTTATAAAATTTAAAATTTAACAGGAAGATCAAATCGTTCGAAGATGATTTTGATGGAACATCAATTAATCTTTTAACGTTAGCCATTTAAAAAGACAAACGTTCAAACTTTAAAGGTTTCTACATAATAACTCTTGAAGTATTATATTCGATAGATTTTTTTTATAAAATTCAATAGGGTTGTTAGACCATTAAACTGGAATATTAAATAAAATCAATTAGATTTGTCTGTTTAAAAATGGAGATTGCTCAAATTTCTGAAATTTATCTGTAACTGTAAACTATTCAATATATTTTTATGGCATTCAACATAAACAGTTATATATACAGTAGTTATCTTATTCGAACATTTGGATGAAGAAGGAATAATAGCCGATTTAGCTGGAATGAGGCACAAACAATCTCAAACAAACTTTTTAATTTATTAAATACTTTGTCAACTGAGATTGTTTGGTTTCATTCCAACTAAATCGGCTATTATTCCTTCTTCACCTAAATGTATCAACTAAGAGGACAAATACATCTACTTCGAAACCGAACCATCCAACTGTTTTTATGATGACATATATTTTAATCCCATACCTTTATTCATTACAAAATAAAGCATAATTTCGTAAAGTAAGCAATTAGTTTTTTCCAGAACTGCTTATTTAATTACCTAAAGCTATTTATTTCTTTAATTATTTAAAATATTTCTTTTATTTTGATTAAAAAAATAAAATTAAGGTGTTTCTTATAACTTATTATTAATTTATGTTTCTCTCTAATTTTTTTACAGTTGTTCTTATTAATTTGTAAATAATTATATTTGTCTTTAATTAGTTGTAATTAGCTGTTATTAATATAAAATATAACTTTAATAAACTGAAAATCATTTATATCATAAAAGCATAAAAAATGAATAAATGCATTTTTTAATTCAAATATGTAAACACCAATGAATATAAAAAATACCTTATTTAGCCTACAGTATGTAGATATTATAAATAAAATTTTTTATGCTATTTTAAACCGGAGAAAAGTATTTATTTATTATGAGGATTATTCAGATATTCAAAACAAGTAAATAAATAAACTTTAATATTAGAAAATTTGTTTTGATCCTTCTTATCTGGTTAAATATTTGAATTTTCTGTTTCATAAAAATATCGTTTAAAATAATTAATTTAATCAATGATAATTTTACGAATTAAAATATTTTTAAGAAAAAGAAATGTTATAAAACATTTTGTTTAAACAGAAATAAAATTTATAAATTTTAAAATGTTTATTCATTATTCAGATTGTAGAGGATATAAATTAGTTTGGCATTTATTAAGAATATATTATTGTGTAAAATTTTCTTTAGATATTTAACAGCTTTTTTCATTGTTAATTTGAATAATGATATTTCTCTTAAATATATAAAAATATATTATCATTTTAAGATATTACATTGAGCAAAACTCTTTGTACTTAGTATAAACAAAATATCTGACTATAAAATGCAAAATATTGCACTGGAAAATAGATGCAAGCTCAAATCACTTTCCAAACAAAAATTTAAAATATATTTTATAATTTAGCATGACAACGAAATTGTTTAAAGAAAATCAGCTCGATAACTTCCATACAAATTATTTATAATAATGATACAATTGTAATCATTTTTATAAAGTAAAACTTATTTCAAAATCATTTTAATGAATCGTAAAGCAGCTGACATAGTTTTATTTTCGATAGAAATATTAATAAATAGCGTGCTAATGAAAGCATTAGAAAATCAGAGCAATTGGTGCCATCTTGAGCACCTGGCACAATTGTTTTGACGATAGTATAACCTCAACAACCGTTTGGTTCTCTATTACTCATTTCTGATAAAATAATGTGTTATAACTCACATTTATGTATTTTTATGTAAAAAAAACGAAATGTTAATAGCAAATACATTTAATCAATAATATAATTTTTATATTCAATGATAACATTTTTCAGTTTATCGTATTTGGTAGCTACATGATTTAAAAATAAAGAATATTAAGAAGATTTTGAAATCGTCAAATATATTTTAATGTCCTCATATATTGACACTTTTCATATATAAATATTTATATTGTATATATTAAACGAATTCATTATCGTTTCTTACTTACTTTCAACTAAAATTCTACAATTAAAATCTATTTTGTTAATTAATCATTCATACATAAACAAATTTCAAGGTTCTATTATTTAAAAAAATTATTAAAAATGTTTTTTAAATAGTGCATGAAATATTCTCAATTAGTCTACAAGAATCATTTTAAATTTCACAAAATAACAATATTTGATACTGAAAAAAATAATAAGCAAAAATTTTTAACTCTTCGAAATGCTGAAATTTTAGAAAATGGAAAAAATTTTTTCTAACATTTTGACTCTGAAGAAGTTTGCTATAAATTTCAAAGAAAAATTTGATCAGAGAAATAAATATTTAGTAATTATAAAGTGTATATCAGTAATCTATTGTTGTAATTTTAGTAAACAGGGTTCTGCCACTGGCACTATTATTGTAAAGTTCAGTCATCAAGCTCTTCGACCAGAGCTTTTCGATAATTTAATGGTGATGCATTTAATAGTCTGTGAAGAGAGTTTTACAATCGAAACTTTTAGAGCATTAGTTCATTCCCTTCAGCATAAAATGAAGCCACATTTTTCATATATTAATATTGATTCATTTTAAAGTATAAGAATAATGTTCTTAAATATTTTTTCCCCTTTTAAATTCAAACAAAATTCTTATTTTTTGAATGATGGTTAAACATGAAAATTGAATTTATATAGGGATATTAAATAATAAATGCAAAGTTAGAAGATGGATGAATCCATTGTTAAGCCCCAAAGGATTTTTTCCTTCAATTAGCTGTCTGTATTTTAACGTTGATTGTTTAGTTTTTTCGAATTCTTACTGAGAGGTAAGTACTTCCATTTAGTGCATTTCAGATAAAGCTTAATGATCTAGAAAGTGATGAGATCTAATACTTTTCTTTAGACCTCGCAGCTAATAAATACGAAAATGGCATATAAAAAATCTTACAAACCTTTCTTATAAAAATTGATATCCTCACGTTATTTAAATTTATTACCCATCACAATTTTTTTAATATTTCAATTTTAAAATTATTCTCGACTTTATTTTTAATAATACAAATATAATTTTATAAATTGTTGTTTTTATATTTTCAATATATTTTTAACCGCATAAATGTTTTTAAACTTAAAAAGTTTTTAATACTTGAATTTTTTAGAAACAATTTAAAATTGGTTTTCAATTCTTGCAATAATTTTAACAAAACATATTTTCTTTCTTTTTATTCAATAAGAAATTTCGTTACTAAACTGTAGTCTAGGTATTTCTCGTGAAAATAAATAGAAAATTTTGTTTGCGAAGCCGTATTATTTTTTATAAATATTGATTGTTGAGATTATATATATTATATATATATATTGTATATGTTGAAACAATAAAAAAAGAAAGATAAATAGATATTTAATATGCATATGATATCAAAATAAGAACAAAATAAATGCTGCTAAAATAATTAAGTATAATTGGATATTATACTTAATTATTTTAGCAGTTTTCTTTTTTCTTAATTATAAAAACTCAGTTATTTTTTTTAACAAATAAAACTGCAAAATTTTTTGTTATACAGTATTTGACACTGGATTATTATTATAAGGCAATTATTTTTGGACTGAATAAAGAAGAATGATCACTAATCTCTAAAGTTTAAATTAAGTATTATCGATTATTTTTATATTTCTTGTTAACAACTAAGGAATAAGTTTCAATTAATTTATGGTCGTGTATTTATTTTGTAATGCCCTGTTGAAGAATACATCAATAATTGTAGGTTAATCCTTGATTATACCCTTGAAATTAGTTCTGGATAGATAAAGTACGCTATCATTACTCGAATGTAACATTTCAGCAATCGAGTAAAATAAAACTATATAGTGAATGGCATATAGACTTTAAGGTAAATGCTACGTAATCTAATCTGCTGCCAGGATCGAATCGATCAGAATGTTAAATATAATTGTGTCTATATTATATATTGGAAGAAAACCTTTGAAACAACATCTACAATTCTAGGAAATGTAAAAATTGATGAAAGATTAAGTAATTATCATTAAATGTGTGTTGTAATTAGAATATATAATGTACAACTCTTAATTTTTTTTATCAAATTTAATATGTTTGGTGGGAAACTGTTTTATTATTTGCTGAAACAGGTTCTAACAGACCAGCAATCAAATATATGTAAGCAATTATAACTATAAATTTCGTAATCTTCACAATAGTTCAATAGAATTTTTCGCTATTTTCTTTTATAAAAATATTCAAAAATTAATATAAAATCGAGTTTACCATATATATAATACAATATGCCTATATGAGAACCTACAACCATATTTTTCAATAACTACATATTTTATAATTTTTCTAATAAAGTTTTATTTCAAGAATATTTTTATTGAAAATTTATTATTATTTATTGCAAAACTTTGAATTATTATTACAGAAAGTACAGTATAACTTACTTTTCTATATAAAATATTAGCAAATATAAGTACAGTATTAATAAATATAAACAATATCGATCACATACGAGAATTATTTTTAATCTGACATTCATTTTTAAACAATAAAATCGAGGTTAGATTTATTTAATTACGACATTTAAATAAGACAAACATTTAATTATTCAGCAGACTGATTTCTTGTTAGTTTTCCTTTAATCTAAAAGTTGCCAAAAAGAATGGAAAATTTAAAAGTAAACTTGAAAACGGAATAAAGCCATACATTGAAAATGTTGAAATTAAAACTTATAAAATTAAATTTTGTATATAAATATTTATATTTGAAATTATAATTATAAATTTTCTGCGAATTAAATTCCAACTCTAAAAAATTTCTTATATTCAGTCTAATAGTTAATTTTCATTTACAATTTATTTTTTCTTCCGGTATCATTTTATAGTTTTTCCTTTACTTATGATATTTTTTTATAAAATTAAAAATTATTAATTTAAATAATAAAAGTAATATGTTCATGTAATATTAATATTTAAAAATCTAAACAAAATAATTAGAAAATTTCAAAGCATTTCGAATTACTTAGACTCAGGTCTAAAATTCAGGCTTGAAAACCAATAAAAAAATTCTCAGTTAATATTAACTGAGAATTTTCCTATATAACAAGAAAAACGTTTTATATAATAAAATTTTATTTCAATTTTTTGTCGTTGTCGAAATATATTTGCAATAATATCATCTTAGGATAATATTCACCGTAACGAGTCTAAACCAAGTACTGTATAGCAGTCAATGACATTTTTATTATTAACGAAACATTTTAGATTGAAATTCAACTCCCTGTTACTTTATTGCCAAGTTATTTTTAATCTGACATTCATATTCGAAAAAATATTTAAAAAAGGACCCACTGTCATATAGAAGCTTCAAATTCAATCAATAAAAACTGTAGCATTTTAAAATTATTAAAAAATTGGCAAAATTAGCGTCATTTTTTCTTATTTCAGATATCTCTACAGGCCCTACTGTTCAATTCATTTCAATAAAATTTAAAGAATCTTAAATTATATAAATTTTCCACATATTTTCAGATAAATTTAGAAAATGTTAGAGAATATCTTAAATTTCTTGTGATCCTCTAAAAAATTCAGCACAGGAGGTTAAAATAAAAACTGATATAGGTATTCCTTTTCTGTTAATATTTTTACGGATCACATCGTTCATATGATTTCGACCTCGTAGAATGTAGAATGATTTTTTGGTACTTAAGGCCATCTAAAAATTTCAACACAATACAGCCAAAATTCAGGAAGGACTTTTTCATCGTGAACTGAATTATAGGTTGCATTGTCCAATTGATTTCGACCATATTTGAAATATGAATGTTCTTATATTAATATTCACAAAAATTTCCGATTCAATCGAATTAAAATTAAAATGAGTATCTATTGATGTATTAATATATTGTCATAAAAATATCTTTACAGGGAAACAGCTTTCATAAAAAAAACTACTATCCAATTAAAAACATATATAGTAAAGTGGGATAGGAGCACATACCCAAGGTTTGATAGCTTGAAAAATTTGTCTCAGTAAGTTGTATATGCATGAAATTTTGGTGAATGATTCTTACATAACTTCTCAAATAGATCATACATATATTTTCTATCTCAAAATGATTTACATAGTATAAATTACTATTTACAAAAGTAACAAATGGATATTCTTGTCCTATTGTATGGGTAAAAGTATGCATCACATGGGGTAAAATATCTTATATGAATCATATAAGAAGTAAAAAAAAATTTGACTAATTTTCCTGCTTATAATAGCTTTGCACTGCATACTTCTCTATTTGTTTTCTGTTCATAAAATATAAAAACACTTAAAAATAGAAATAACTTTTATTATAATTCATTTATACTTCATTCAATTTTTAGTTATGATGGAATATGAATACACACCGCATATTTTTGCCCCATCATTACTAGGGTAATCTTGCCCCACAGTATCATATACAATAACAGATAACTTAATAGTGCTGCTTACAGAGCGAGAGGAGATAATACAACCTACCTTTGTTCATATTCTATTCAACAGCTTTTCAAGCAAAATAATAATTTATAGATATTCATTACTCAAAAAGTTTGATACTGTTTCTTAAAATAAATAAAATATATTTTACATCATACGAATATAGTATTATTCGGAGCTCACACAAAATGTGTCTACAATATCATGGCCATCATACGATCACATTTCATGTCAGTGCTATCATCTATCACTAATCAGCAAAAAATATTACAGTTTAATACTTTTATCCGGCCGATTCTTTTACTCTACGCTATATCTAAGTTCATTTAAAATATATACAATATAAAAATAAATATATGTTAAATAATTATATTACAATATAAATATATTAATTTCTTATTTCTTTGCATCTCTCTGGTTTTGCACTACTGTAAAACAGTAAGTTCAAAACTAGCACAAGTCTGCAGAAATTACTTTATTTGACAAACGTTTTCAACCCTTCTTCCGATTCATCATCAGGTCTAATACAAACTGTTACAAAAGAAGGTGGAAAACGTTGTCAAATAAAGTAATTTCTGCAGTCTTGTGCTATTTTTGAAATACACTGTATTAATTGTTTTTTATTCATAGAACCAGAAAATAAATTTTTACAATGGAAAATGCATAATTTTAAACATTTTTGCTATACAATAACAAATTTTTAATAATGTATTTTAATGTATAGTAATATATGGCAATATATCTTATATAATACAGTAGATTCTTATTTAATGTTTCCTCTTATTATGTTGTTTTGCTATTATATTGCAAGCAAAAACTAAATTAATTAATTAAAAAAATTAAAGATTTTAATGCAACAAAACAGATTAAAGTCCTATATTTTCTTCACAAGATAGGAAATGTGTTGGAAACTTATAGTAGTTGAGGTAGAAAATCATATAATTACATTTTATATGAAAACTAACTCAAACAAAATACTCTCTATGATTCCTATGAATACTGTGTTATATTGCAATAGGACAATCCATTGGATTTGCTGCATGGAAATATTTCAGTTTTGTAAACAGAAAATCTAGAATCAAATTAGGATGCCACCTCTTGTAAATTTAACCTAGCTTATTTATTATCCCCTTCCTATATAGTTTGGCTGACTTTCATAGGTGTAGTCAATATGTGAATAATCATTCTTTAATAGCAGTATCATTCTGCTATTAATGAATATTGAGAATTGATATTAAGAAAAACTAATCATAGATATAATAGCAGTGAATTCAAACATGTCTTTTATTAAAAAATAATTTTCTTTTCTGTAAATTATAATTAATGTTAATTGTAATTATATTCTGTATATAACAGCTATGTAACATTTTCCAATTAAAATTTACATTTAAATCATTCTTTGAATTTATTTCATTCCATTAACACTTTTACTGAGAGAATATTGAAGAATATGTGAAGAGATTATGGAATCTTATTTTGATACATATATTTTAATAATTTTTAGTTTTACAATTACATATGCTCAATACAGACCTGGGTATTATTTGAATAAATTTTTATTTAAATACTTTTTAAAATAATTTTTTTTTTATCTTATTTGATTAGCAATTATCTTCAAATAATTATTTGACTGATTATTTGAATCATCAAATAGAGTTGATCCTTGTTTAATGTCAAGGTTAGGTTCCTGAAAATCATGATGTTAATTCAAATCAAAAACCTCATTGACCTAGCATGCAAATTTTCCAAGGAATATGTTCTCTTTTTATTTTGATTACATAATTTTCTAAGAGAATTTTCTCACCTCAGACAGTTATTAGATGAAGGCGGGATTTTGGGAGGTTTTTTTTGCTATTTTGTTTTATGCCGCTTTCCAATCAGGTAGATTACTAAAGGGCAGGATCACTTCCAACCACAGGCCACATCCACACCCTTGGAGGGGGTCTTTTTTTTGGTCAACAGATGACGCCACAAAAATGGCAGCCCCCACCGGTTTAGATACTACCATGGATACTGCATATGGAGAAATACTGTACTATAATTTCATTGTTTATTTTCTCAACATGCACCAGATAGAACTGCAATCCTTTTGGAAAGTTTTCTCTATTTGTCGTCATCTTTCAATTGATACTATTTTCGTTTGTAAGGCGCTAATGTAAAACCATACCTATTTTCATTTATTTCTCTCAGCTGCAAACATTAATGTCTTCTTACGTGACATTTCTAAAACCTGAAAAATGGAAATATATGCAATGTTGGATATGATAAATTTGTGAAGATGATGTAGGGAAGGTATCGCCAATAAGAGAAAGAAAAATGGTATTATACCTACCCGCAGTTTCGTTGTGGAGATGGTGATGGGATGGAGGTGGCCATCTTGGTTGTTTGTGATTCTGTGCCAATGCCGATTGATGAATTAATAGACAAAAGTTTGACTGAACTGTTCTTAACTTTCATTATTAATATTGATAGAAATTTAAAAATGTTATGTAATATGCAGTTCAACATTTTTTTAGAGTTGTTTGTAACTTTATGCAAATCATATGATAGTTTAAAGAAGGATACACCAGATGGTATAGTGATTCCCGTCTTCATTATTTGAAGCTGTGTTTGTTCGTTGTTAGAAGATTTTAGACGTCTTAGTGTGGTTACTAACTTCTATAACTTTTTGTATGGATTATGGATGTACTTCTTTTAACTTTAGAGACGGGAATATCAGGTTGTATTACAATTTGTATCAGTTAATAATATTTTTGCATTTTGTAATTTTGTTTATTTATACTAATAAATCATTAGTTCAGTCTTAATAATGGAGTCATTTTTTTAAGCCTTTAATTACGTTCTAAGTTGGGCAGAATGGAACGAGATACACCTTTGTAACTATGGAACTGCCCCTAGACAAGGACGAACGGAGAGGGGGTCGGGGCCGGACTCAGGAGATGTCCCAAACATCTCAAATTATAGTGTATATTTGGATAAATATTGAATTTACATTAGAATATTATTTGAAAAACACCTTCGAACTCATATAGAGAATCATAATATGGTGTCCGTTATTACCAGAGGGTTATTACGTTACAGCGCCATCTTTCAGATTTTGTCTTTTTTGAGGAACTATAATTTCATTTTAATTTTATTCTTTAATTTTTAAAATATTAATAACAACAAATAATTTTGGCTGTCACAGACATCCAAAAATTATACCTTTCTAATGATACCTTAGTTATAAAAATCGATACAGTGGTTCGACCGAAAAAGAGACATCCAGTCAGCCAGCCACGTTTGACTATTAATATATATGATTGTTTAGCTATTAACCAGCCTGTCATTTGAAATTAGCTGATTCAGTATGGATAGCGAAACTTAAGAACTGCTTTATTTATTGATGGCTTCATTCATAAAATTATTGAATATCATGGTTTTACAATTTCAGAATTCAAAATCTAAAAGAACTGTACAAAATATGTGACATATATTGTTTCAGAGAATAACAAAGTTTCAATAATTAAATACCCCAATTGAATGAATGGTCAACATACTCTTGTATGCAGCATAGAAAGTTGAACAAGAGTGAACTTTCCTGTAAAGATGCAGCATCTAGCCATAAAGCAAAACTAACATCATCAGCATCTATACACCAATGTATTTACATTGCATTTTATTCCTGTGAGACCCAGTCTTTAGTAGACTTTTATTTTTTTTCTATTAACAAAAAAAAAACCAATGTAAAGTTGGAAACGACATAAATTGAAATTAATTGAATTAATTTAAAAATTATAGTTTAATTATTAATTACTAGATGGTGCCGCTTTAGTGCAAAATTCTAAATTTAATTAATTATTAACTCGATAGTGGCACCATAGCTTTGATTTAAAAAATTTAATTGTTAGAAAAATTTAATTTACACTTATTCCACTAGGGGAGGTTTGGCTGTAGTATTTGTTTGATCTAAAAGGGTAATTCCTCTAATTAGTGTATATTTGATTACAAACTGAAAATGACTTAAGTTGAGGTATGAATGTACATATTTTACAGTTATAATAAAATACGTAGTATTAGCAAAATTTTTCCATAGAAATTTTAAAAATTTTGTTACATTAATTTTCATAAAAATGTAAATAATTCAGCTCAATTATTAAAAGTGGAAAATAAATTTATTAAACTTGAAGATCTTTCTGCTTTATTAAGCCATCTTCAGCACAACGTATAAGAATTCGAACATAAAAAACTTAGCAAGAACATAATTTGAATTTTAAATTAATATTATAACATTGTATGCAAATACATATACTGTATATTAAAAATAATAATAAAATAAATTATAATAAAAATAAAATAAAATATTTAGTCATTATATTATTACGTTTTAAACTAGCCACTGTGACAGTACTACAGACGGTTAATTGTCGTTTATCATGTGATATTGTTTCCATTGACTCTGAACTAGTAGTTTAAGTGGTATATTATAAGCAAGTGGTTTTTTCTTATATAAAAATATGTTCCATATCTGATTTTGGATCTTTTGAATGGAAAGCCAAAGCATTTGCATCTAGTCAATCTTGTCAAATTCCTATGTGCTGTATAGTTTAATTAGTATATTGATCTTGACAATATATCTTGTTATCTATATTGTTATCTTGTTTTCTATAACCATAGGTTTCACTTCATTTTCTCATTATTATAAAGGGAAATGAAGGAAAACATGGCTTTATTTCATTTTGCTGCCTTAAAATTTTTAATTTTTTAATTAATTTAATTTTTGCCTTGTGACATAATAGCAAAACAAAATTAAGTGAAGCAATGTTAAATGAGGATCCTCTGTAATTTTTTGCCTATTATTTGTTATTTTATATAATTTCAAATAAATAAATAATTATCCATTATCTCATATTACTTCAAATGATTATTTTTCATCTTATTTGTTATTTGATTATTTACACAAATAAATGCATTCTAAAGTACTGTAATAAATGATAAGTTAGTAATTGTACATTATCATTTATCTGTACAATTATGCATCATTTTTCTACAACTGTAAAACTAATTGTGATACAATATATATTACAATGTAGTTTTACTGTTATATTTAATCACCATGGTACAACTTATACATAATAATAATTTAATGTTCTGAGAATAAGTGTTTTATAAAAACTACTGTACTATATACAATTGTACAAAATACAATATCTACACAATTATGAATGTAAATGATAGTGCATTTGTATCCAGTAATGATATGTAGTGTATAGCAGCACAATTTATTTTATGAAGTAGTTATTCATTTCTATAGTAAAATTTGTGCAATAGTTGTACAAATTATAGAACTACAGCTCTATAAACTGTATACAATGTTTATGTATAGTTTGTATAAACATTATATATGTATATTTGTTTTATTTTTATAATGCAATTATTTGTAGATTTAGTTTCATATTTATACAACACTGCAGCTGTTTATTTTGTATGTTGTATAAAATATGTACAGTTGTATGTACAATAGGTATATATACATAGATGTAGATTTGTGCAGTTATAGAAAATATTATAAACTACTTATAATTATATTATTGTGTAAAATCCAATTATACAAAATATTATTTAATATTTTGTATAATTAGAGAACAATTGAATAAAATGTTCACAATAGATATACAGTTGTAAAAAATATATACAATTTAACAAAATATGTACAATAGGTATACAGATACAAAGTTATACAAAATGTATAATTGTGCAAAATTACAGATACAAAGTTATAAAGGTGTATAATTGTGCAAAATTATACCAAAGAATACAATGTACAAAATATATTCAATAGGCTTATAATGTATGATAATGATGTACAATTTTAAATTCAAATAGAATATTATAATTATTGTACATCTGCACTGTACAATGTCTTATCACTATTATATAATATGTAACATTTATGGTGATTAGATATTATACAGATTGTATTAATATTATACAATATTTCATATGATATATTTTAAATTTTTTTTGAAAAAGTATTTTTATTTCAAATAATGTATTTATTTGAAGATAAATTATTTGATAATAATGTAATAATTTATCTTGGAAATTACTTCAAATAAATTATTTGAAAGCCAAATTATCTTCATATAACATTATCTTTTATTTGGCAATATTCAATTAGTTGGAAAATTATTTTGTTATTTCAGATAAAATTTGCCCAGATCTGGCTCAATGTAATTTATTTTTGAAAACCTTTTACATTATGTAACATTAGGAAATTTATTTTTTAAACTAATATAGAATTTTATGGAAACAATCATTAGAAAATTGTAAAGTATTTTTCACTTGTAAAAATATAATTATTTTTTGTTCATTCTTTACTTCCTGATATAAAATTGAAATAGCAAAATAAACAGCACTAATTAACAATAATAAATAATTTTTTTCTCCTGATTATTGCTTTTTTCAATAGCAATTATTTTTTCATTTCACAGTTCTAGTAATCAAGGCAAAAAAGAAAATTTTTCATCATCTTTTAACTGTTCTTTTTAAATTCAATATTTTAATTGAATATGCTGAATTCAAACATGATAAAACGATTGAAAATGAGATATTAAGTTTATATTAACACACCATTTGTTTTTTTCAATTTTGATTATTTCTTTAGATCAAATATGTACTGTATTTTATTTGAAATTTTTTCATTCATTATTATCAGAATTTGTTTTCTTTACCTAAAATATTAAAAATAAAATAAATACACTAATACATTAAACAATAAAAAATACATTAAACAAAATGATATAAGTTTTTACTAAAATTAAAATTTAAAATAAATATTTTCTTAAAATTGTAATAAATTATCTTAAAGCAGATTCATTACAACAAAAATTTTTTTAATACAATAGTTTATTCATATAAAAGTTTTAAAAAATCAATTTTGAAAATTTAAATTATTAATAATTGAGCTGAATTATTTACATTGAATAAGAAGTGGGAAGAAATTATGCATTATTTTCATAAAAATTAAAAAATTTTTGTATTCATACTAAAGATAAGTAAAATGATCATATTTCTAACATATTTACTACTGTTCTGATAAGCAATTTCATCATAGAATATATATATATATATATTTCATTTTAAATTTTTGATAACTTTGATTATCTGATTTTCATACTTTCAATCCTTGGTTGTACATATTCAGTATTTATAAATTTAATACTGAATTGTTATAAAAATATATTTACAGGGAGAAACTCCACCACATGCATTCTGTAGAATAAATAAAAATTTAAATAAAGGTGTGGTGAGTAAATGCTTTAAGAAATTTAATTTGAATTTATATTACCTAGTTTGAGAAATTTATTTATAAAATTTTTTTATAGATGGGTTCTGATGTATTTTTATGTTATAAAAAATCAATGAATAGACCTGATTTGATTTGCTATAAACCTGGTAAGTTTAGGTAAATTGGTAAATTGTAAAAATTCATTTTACAAAATGAATTTTTACAATTTTTTATATACAGGTAATCCTCAACTTATTACTGCATTGATTTAGCAATGCTCATACTTATAACAGTGGGTTGTAATCAGTAAATTATGTGATTGATCAATGCAGTTCACATATATAGTAGTCTACGTGCAGTAGTTTGATGTTAATTGAGGAACCATTGTACTGTCTAATTAAATTGAATGTTATCTCCCTGAAATCTTGGCTATCCAATGAAATATTTGTTATTTTTTGATAGCAGGAAAGCCTTATGAATAAAGAAATTAAATATTTTAAAAACTATCATATTTCATATTAAAAAATTATCAACAAAAAATGAAGTTGCATCATATAATTAATCATAGAATAAAAAAAGTAACATAATTTTATTATATTTATTATTTAATATGTATATTTTATAAATAAAAATTAAAATTATACAATAGATTATATTTTACAGCATGATTCTAATGACATTAAAGAATATGATGATTATGGAATGGTAGGTGCTTTTTGTTTTAATTTTTTATATAGCAATTAAAATTGTTTAAAATATGCTTTTTACATAAAGTTAATCTTGATAGTATCTGGACTCTTATCAATTGGCTTCTTAGATCTGTATTATTTCCTGATGTTAAAGTAAAGATTGATTTGACTAAGACTAGAAAAGTCTTGACTAAGACTAGAAAAGTCTTGACTAATTTATCGTCATTCTTAGATCTGTATTATTTCCTGATGTTAAAGTAAAGATTGATTTGACTAAGACTAGAAAAAGTCTTGACTAATTTATCGTCATCATGTTTTTTAGTATTAAATTACTCAAGAGTAGTATATACTCATAATATCTGATTTGTAATTCACACAATTTGATCACAAGTAAATTCATCTTTAAGGACACCAAATTCATATTGTTCAGTTAATACAAATAAATCCTTAATAAAATCATTGATCATTTTCCCTATTATTCTGGAATATCTCATAATGAAAATTGCATACTTTATTTATGAGTATGCAGTTTTCAATAAAATGTTCATTTAAGGCACATATGGGCAACCCCCAGCCTGCGGCCGGATCTGGCCTCTGACCCATTTCAGCGAAGTTGGTTAGATTCATGATGGGAGAAATATGGTATGTTCTATTCATAGTTCTACTATAATCTTTTTAACAAATAAGAACTTTCAAAGTCAAATTTGATGATCAACGAGTTTTTTCAGTCAGAGTTAACAATAGTCGATACGATGTAAAACAGATAGCAATAGAGAATTTATTAACATTTTCGATTTGATGTTTGATTTAAAAACATAGTAATCAGATTAAAATATTTTTATCTTTATAATTAATTTTAGCAACTTGTTTGAATTCATTTAATATTATTATTTTATTTAATAATTTATTTTATTTAATAATTTGATCTGGCCCTTGACTCGGTGACAGAATGATAATTTGGTCCCCAATCTAGAAAAAGTTGCCCATGCCTGATTTATGGAATTTAAAGTACGGTTATAATTCTTTTTGCATCTAAAGCTGTAGACATTCTGCAACTAATAATAACAAAGAATCAAACTAAGCACTATGCAGAATAGTGCTTAGTTTGTCTCTCTTTTTGCATCCTTTTCAGTGAAGTTCAAGGTTACATATGGTCAGCCTGGTCCTTTAGAGAGTACATAATTCTAATTTCATATTCAATTGAATAGCTATATAAAAGCATTTGAATCTTCTTTTCTTGAGCCATTCTTTTGATTTCAGGAAATTAAAAAAAATTAAAAGATTAAAAAAATATTTAAAACAATCTCATATTTTCTTTTGTAACTTTCTTATTTCAGTATTATTTGAAGAATAAAGAAAAATTATTCAAGTTGTCTTCTTATTTAAATACAGAATGAGAGTTTATACAATTTTGATTTGATCAAGTCTTTCCCAATGAATATTGACATCTAAGTGTTTGTCAGCTTTCTACTTATTGGGATTGTCAGAACTCTATTATCATTTTTATGTATGATATTGTTTATCAAGGATTTGTCAAACCATGTAATCTTATAGACATTGTCTTGAAAGGTAGAAATTTCCTTTACCAGCATGTATTAATTCTAGTAATCAATCATCTGCTAATTTTTCATAGTTTAACCCAACATTTATATTTTTATAATAGAAAATTCCACATAGGTCATGTACCTTGCATTATCTATCAATATAATAATAATATCTTTATGGCAATAAAATTTATTAATTTATTGAGTTTCTTTTTGAAATTTTGAATAGGCTAAAAGATTCTTAAGAAAGTCAATAAAATGGCCAGTTTCACAGAATAATGTAAATATTAGTTTAAAGTAGTTTGTCTTTAGTAATAATATATTAACTATGAAGAACTATATAAATACAAGGTATCCATAAGTTATTCACCAGATTAAGAACTGTAATTGATAAAAAACCTGAAAAGGTATCAAAAAAAGGTTTATTGCATTTTATTCTATAATTCAAAGAATTTTTTTCTGCATGTGTAGCAACATCAAACAAACATTGTCATTTTACATTACTGTGAAAATGGCATCTGCAAGCAAAAAAGCAGTGTGTGTTCTTTGGTTATGGGAAATAAAATCACCAAAGACAGTTATGAGGTGATAGCAGGATGGATCTACGGTAAGAAATCCCAAACTGATGGATCAGCCAAGATGGACCCATTATGTAACCACCATGCTCTTTTGATATCACGCCTCTGGATTTCTTCTTCTGGAAGTTGCATAAGGACAGAATGTATGCAAGAAACATAAACAATGTAATAGAGTTGAGAAACAGGATTATTCAAGAAATTGCAATAGTGATCCCGCAAATATTTAAGAATGCATAGACGGAAATTGAATACAGACCAGATATCTAATAGTGCCCATGTGAAAGTGTTCTGAGGAACTGTTGATGATTAATCATCAACAGTTCTAAATCATTTGAAAAAAATTCTTTTAAGTTATAGAATAAAATGCAGTAAATCTTTTTTTGATATTTTTTCAGGTATTGTATCAATTATAGTTCTTAATCTGGTGAATAATTTATGGACACCCTGTATATATCCAGTAAAGATGAAGCAGATGATTAGAATAACATATCAATGAAGAATGAGAATAATAAACTTTATTACAGTTTATCAAATAAAAACTTTGCATCTATTCATCAAATCAATATGAAGATCTTGCATCAGTAAAATATTATATATTAATAAATGTTATCTCTAATTTCTTAAATATTTGCAAATGAGAATCCATTAAGTTTTAAAGTTTTGATTAAGCCATAAAATTAAGTTTACAAAATTTTGATCATTAACAATTATTAGTTTATGATAAGTAATAAAAATATTTAATATTTTTAGGGAAAAGACGTTTTGAAGCCTTATGATCAATTAGAATTATCTGAAAAGGTAAATTTATATTAAAATGTTGCAAAATATTAGCCTCGATATGGTTTCCATGGTTGGGCTATCAGCCCATTTATAGCAACTCAAACTGGCTCATTGAAGGCAACAAGCAGCCGGTATGCAATACGTCCTTGATTTCGGTTATAACAAAGTAAAATTCCATTGTTAATATGGCTAAATACCGCTGATTTAATAGTTTTAAATATTATCAGTAACAACTAAAGCACTATTAACGTCTTATTGATATCCATATTTTGTTGACATTGAAAAATTAGAAGAATAGTACAAAAATCTTTCCTTTTTGTATAGGAATCTTGTTTGAGCGTGGATCGACTCATAGTTAAGATGGCGATTTTCAAGCTTTGTGTAGTTCATTAAACGGTCAATAGGTACAGCCTACAGTCAATAACTACAAAATAATGGAGGTGGCTCATCGAAGGAGCCGGCCCAATGATAGCAACCTTCCCCTAAATTGTGACAAATATCCTAATTTTTTAATACTGCATTTGGTTTAATTTTTTAAGTTAGATGTTTTTTATTGGATTACAATTTATGAAAAGCATTACAACTTATTTTTAAAAATCGAAAAATGGGGAGGGTATATATATCATTTCGGTTTTTATTAAGATAACTGCATAAATTGCAAATTTAATGTGCTCTACACGTAAGATCATTTAAGTGAAAAGTTAATAAATGAAAAATAAAGAATGTGTTATTTATTTATCTATAGCTAGAGATATTCTGTTTGTAAAACGATTTTTCCATATTGATCGAGAAATCTTGTGACTAAGCGATTATCTAAACAATTCAAAATTTTGCAATACAATTGCAAGTTGATGATGTAAATTCTCAATCAGAAATCTTTCATATGTCCATAAATATCGCAGTAAACATTTTACACTTCTTCATATACTTCTAAACATAAGATACAATTGTTTCTTCTGCCACCAAAACCAGATAAACTCTCTTTGTCCAAATTTAAACGCTTCTAATAGGGGTTTGAATGAAATTCACGAGACGTTTATCATACTCACGTTGATACTTCTCAGTGATTCAAATGTTTCTGAATTTTTTTTACAGAATATCTGTTTTGCTGAATAAGAGTAAAACGATTGCTCAGTCCATTACCCACATATGTGAATTGTTCATTTTTTATTTGAATGATTCTTTTTTTTATTCAATATCACATTATAATTTTGTGTTCAGAAATTCAAAGAAAGCAAAATAATTTAGTAAAGATCTTATAAAGGCTGTGCTATTTATCTAAAGTATGGAAAAATAAAGCGATATATATATCTTATTTGAAGAAGAAAGAATAAATAAAATTTATTGAATAAAATAATTATGTTATAGTTATTTTTTTACGGGATGGAATACAGTACATGTTAAGTGTCATATCTAACTGTAGTATAGCGAATTATTTTAAGTTATAGAATAGATAAGAATAATAATGTAAAAATTGCGATCAAGTTCACAGATAAACTATAAGAAAACATATTGAAACTTTATCATTATCAACCAGCTTATGGTCTATTATTTTAATAGGGAAAGTTTAACGAAACTATTGCAGATCTTTAAAAACTTATCAATATGACAATAAAAATGTTTTTAAAATATTATAGACTACACCAGGGGTTCCCAACGGGGTCGGCATCGACCCCTGGGGGTCGATGAAATTTTAAAGGGAGTCAATGATGCTCAAGAGATCTATTGGGTGTCGATAGCCGAATATATCCCGGCGATTGATCGGCATAATCAAGATCAAGATCCCATTAATTACAAAAAATTTATTAATAAAATTGATAATTTATTGTTTATTGATATAAAGCTATATCATATAGTAAGGAAGAAAACATATGAAATAAATAAAAGGGAAAAAATTAAATTAATTAATTATATTTTAAAAACCAATAATATTTTTTGAAATTTTAAAAATTATGAAAATTTATTTAATCAAAATTATTTTAGTTTATTAAATTTTTTAATGAAGAATAAAAATTTTGTTGAAAATTTGTCTTAATTAACTGTCTTCTCTTTAATCTTAAATTATTAAAAAATTTTGACTCTCCAAATATGAAATCTAAAAATTAATATTTCTATATTTTCTTATCTTTGCATATTCATATAGCAAAGATTTCTTATAATTTTTTAATGAAATGTTAATATTTAAAGCCAAAATATTAAATATTGTATATATATAGTAGAATCCTTAATAAAAAATATATTGTATATCATAGGGGTGGGCAACCTCCAGCTAGAAGGCCACATTATTTTATTATATCTAATACCAACGCTATGTATACTTACATACCCACATATTATATCTAATACCAACGCTATGTATATTTACATATCTGTACCTTCCCTTTTTTTAAATAACGCTATGTATACTTACATATCTGTACCTTCTCTTTTTTAAAAAAATTCTATATCAATTGTTTTTGTTTTGGCCTGTGGCCCACCATAAATTTTTCTATACAATTTGTTTTTGTTTTGGCCTGTGGCCCACCATAAATTTTTCTATATGGCCCTGTTTTTGTTTTGGCCCGTGGCCCACCATAAATTTTTCTATACGGCCCCTTAGAAAAAAAAAGATTGCCCACCCCTGGTATATATAGTCACGTTTAAGTTTAGCACTAAAAAAACAGTTAAAAACAAGACTAATATATAAACCTATCCTTAACTTTCAAGAGTTGCATCCATATGACAATTATTGAAATAAATAGTTACCAGTAATTTTTTGATGTTAAGTTGGATTTTAAAAATTTTCAAAATCCATTTTATTATTAGAATAAATATAAGTACCAAGACATCAAAACCAGACTTACTAATCAAAATGTCAGGATATGATATGGAGAAATGGGAACAAAGAAAAAACCCAATTATATACCCAATTATTTTTTTCCCAATAATGGGAAAAAAGACCCAATTATTAATAATCTGTAATCCTAATGAATAACTCTAACTAGTGCTCTCAATATTGACAGTACTGGAACTCAACATTAGTATTATCAGCTCATATCAAAACTGAAAAACTGTAAACTGAATACAGTATTTCATTATTCACTTACTCTCGTTTTTCTTCATTTTAATTTCAATATAATTTTAAATTCCTCTAAGAGTAAATTTTAGATTAACACATTTTTAGCTTATTTTCCAAAGGAAATAGAGGTTTATAAGTGTCATACAAACTGCCAGTCTGATATGTGCCACCACTAATAACTTTTGAACTAATAAATTTTCATAAAATTTTATACACATATTTTGTCACTAATAATTACTTTGATGCCTCATCCTTTTAACCCTGTGGTTACAATTATTTAAAAATGGTGAGCAATCAAATTCCTGAAGTTTGTCCAAAGTTTTGAATTATTTGATTAATTTTTATGAAATTCAATCAAGCCATTTAAGCTGATTTTGAAATAACATTAACTTTGTATAATCAATGAAGCAATTATCTTCACTGAAAATCTGTTTTCCACTTTTACAAATTTTCTTTGCTAGATCATGATCCAAATAATCTAAATAAAACAAATATTGCAATTGGACAAAATTCTTACAAATTTGCAATTTCATTTATTACATATACAGTCAAAGCTGGTTATTAGGGAGTCAGATATAAGGTACACGCGCATCTGGTCCCAGCGAAAAACCTGTGTTTTGTGTGTATTTTTCATTGGATATAGTGGATTTGGAAATAATGGAGAATTTGGCTATAAGGGAGATAATATTTCATTTTTCTATACTCTTCCTTGTGATGACCTACTTTTCATCCTGCTTTACTTCAGCAGGCCATCAATGTAATTTATTTAAAAATAATAAAAACATCATAAAAAGCCAATTTGTTGCTTTTTTCTCTCTTTATTCCCTGACCGCAAAATTTTTTGTCATTATTAATAATTTAAAAATTAATGAATACAAATTAAATTAAAATTGTAGTTCCTCTAAAAAGACAAAATCTGCAGGTGGTGCTTTACCCTAATAATGGTGCCACCTAATAATTTATTTTATAAGTTTGTAGAAGTTTTAGAATTATTCTCCAAGTTTATTAGATTAAATGACAGGGATTTCTGTTCATTTATATGAGCGGATAATATCTAGTATTAATTATTTCCCATTTTATATATACCGCAGATACAAGATCCATAACTGGTAATCGAATAATTACGCAACCCAAATAACCGATATTCATCTAAAACCGAAATTACAACCCTAGCTGAAAACTCTTCAATGTTTACTTTGCCCACCCAACAATGTGCTGATTTGTTACTTATTTGGATATAAGAGAAATCCGGTTATAAGAGACAAAAAGTGTAGGTCTCCTCGATTCTCTTATAACCGACTTCGAGTGTATTTGGGTTCAATAATAAGCATGCATAGAAAAGGAATCAATTAAGCCAGTCAAGTTTACAGGAATAACTCAATAAGCCGAGTTGTTAACATCTAAACATTACCAGTATTGTCAATATTGGTCAAATCTTCTTGAAAAATTATATAAAGCTGGATCATAATTCAATTAAATTACCAGAGTTGTAGGCCAAATATCATTTATGATTGGATTTTTAAATCAATGGCCTTTTTTTACAACAATGTCTGTAGCATATGTGAATTTTATTTAATTATTTTATATACATTAACTGTTTAGTATTAGAAATTATTGATATATGGTTTTGTGTATACTAATTTATTAGGTACATTTTTTTTCATTAAGGATCTTGATGAAAAATTGACACAAATTCTTAAAACAGATAATCCCCATTCTGCAGATAATATTGTTGTATATAGCTTCAAGGTAATATTAATTTTAATTTTTATATTTATAAAAATAAAATATCAAATATTTTAATATTTTATACCTGACCAACATTATAATATCAATTTTATTAAGAATATGCAGGATATTGATATCATTAATAAAATTTTTTTATGATCTTTTCATATGAAAACATTTTATTTATTATTGAGAATAGATAATATAAAGCCTGTTCTCAGTTTATATAAGTTCAATTCCATAAACTATATAAGTTAATGTTATATATTATATATAAAGCATATCCAGAAAATAAGTTCCATTAAACTATTGAAAAAACAACATGAATTTGTAAACTTTATCTATACAGTTGAGTCTCTGTAATCCAGCCCTTTGCCAGTCCAACATCTCCAGTAGTCTGACACTCTGCAAACCACCATGCCGCCCACATGAAATTTTCATGTCACAACCATGGTCACAACTTGTTCATGTACGAGAGAGAAAAAATGACGTAAAACAAATTGTCAGTCGCTATTCATTTGTTGCACAGGCATTATAATTAGACATTTTTTAAGTTTGGTACATTGTTTACTGTAAAATAGTGTTTTTACTATATCAGTGTTTATTATTTATCTTTACATAATGTCACAAATCGAAAAAAGTGAAAAACAAAAACATAAGACATTATAGTTGAAAAGGCAGAAAGAATTAAGAAACTTGACTTAGGAGAAAAATTTAGTGATTTGGCTTCATTTCATGGTATTGGATGAGCCACCATTTATGATATTAAAAAAACGGGATAAAATTAAGGGATTTGTGAAACATTTGAATAACAAGAGTAGTGACATGAAAGTCTTAATAAACTGAGCGTATTCATTTGTGTAATTTCATTTTTTTATTGAACATCCAATAATCCAACAAATCTCTTAAATCCAACAAGCACTGGAGCCCTGGAACCATATGTGTCGGATTATGGAGACTCTACTGCAGGGGTGGGCAAAAGGCGGCCCACGGGTCAGATCCGGCCCATGAAGGCATCTTATACAGCCCGTCACATAAACTAGAATATATTACAATTTCAATGCCACATTTGTAAAATTCTAGTCGAAAAGAATAAATAAAATAATGGATACTCTGAAGTGTAAAATAATGGATACTCTCGCTAGTGTACATGTACACTACCGAGTTACTCCAAAGTTTGATGCTATAATTAACCATGAACATAGTAAATTTCATCATTCACATTAAGCTGTAAATTTGTTTTTACAAATTAATTACATAGGTATCTAATATTTTGTAACATTCTGATATAATAAGTTGTTAGCAATCAATCAGTTTGATAAAATACTTATGTTTTTAAAGAAAATTATCAGAATTTATTCGTAGGACGAATTATTTTCTAATGTTTCTAACAAAAAAATAGTTTCTACGGATGCTTTTGAACTCTTTGCATACAAACAAAAACTAAAAAAAACAACACAAGAAAAGTATATTTTAAAAATAATATTGATACACGAATACATTCGTTGTTTAAGTATCACAAAAGTGGCTACACACGATACCGAGATTGACAAGAACGTGTGCAGATAAATTGGCGCAACCATTATTCTTGTCCCGTGTTATGGTGAAAGGAATATTCTTTGTGCAAGAATAAATCTTGCTTGAATTTGGGTAGTCATTTTATGTCAAAGTAGTTTTATTAATTATTAATAGATTAGCTAATGTTATCATCAATAATTTCATTACATAATTACATAATAGCGTCATAAGGTTAAATTCGGCCTTAAGTACATTTCAATTTTTATACAGCCCACTTCCTCCTGAAAATTGTTAATCCGGCCCTCGGCAGAAAATAATTGCCCACCCCTGCTCTACTGTATATAAGATTATCCACATCATGAACTACTTCTTGATATAGTTGCTGCCATTATTAAGGTACAAGTTTCTATATAACCGCTAGATAAAATTGTCTATCTGCATCTTTATTCACTTCTCAACTTTCGTTTTTTTAGTTCATCATCATGAAAATGCTAACTAGCAAGGAAATTCTTCAGGTGTAGGATTAAGTGGAAGTTACTTGGCACCGAGTTAGGGTTATAGGTGGGTATTCCCTTTGTTCTCATCAAAATGAGGTGGGATTTTGATGACAGCAGCAGAGTGTGCTTTCCTGATTGACAAGCAAGTCAATCATCAGTTGGCTGATTGAGATTTTGCATGACAGCAGCAGAATATTGCCTAGTATTATTTGTGGAGCAAAATAATGTCAGCACTCAACATTTCATGCCTTTTGTTTTGAATGATACATTGTACTTTTCTTAATATATCACAATAAACAGCAGAATTGATTGCTGTTCTTTCGGGCATGAATTCTATCAAAAGAATACTGTGTCTGCCACAGAATTTGATACATATGATCATTCTTATTGAGATCATCTTTTTGAATTGTTTGATGCCAGTGAGCCAGTATGCCCAGGGGCAGATTTAGGCATGGTCTTTATTGACTGCAGCCCAGGGCCCCATTCAATCAAAGGGGCCCTTCACAGTCAAAAAAAAACAAATTAAAATTTAAGAAAAAATAAATTATAAAAAATGTTTTCGTATCTGGTTGGTTTGCAACACTATTGGATTTGAATAAAATATCAAATATCAATGTTTTAAATGACAGTAAATAATAAATACGACTCTGTCGGTAGTCTGTAAAATCAAAATATACTTTGTCATTTGTCAGTTATGCAAATAATGTGGCAACATTGAAATGGGAGTGCAAGTCTAGCTTCTCAAAAGTGTGTTACCATAGTTCATTCCCTCCGTTTGACATTTCAGATTACAGTTAACCTCTGAGAAGTTGAGTTCTGAGCCGAAAAGTCTATTCTTAAAAACGGGGGAGAAGTTGGAAATTGAATGTGCTACTTTGTGCCAGTTAATGGCTAGAATAATACAATAAAATAACTATGGTTTAATTAAGTATGTTTTTAACAATAAAAAGTGAAATCTTATGGATATGAGCATATAAAGTATAATATCAGTTAAAATTAGCATGTTTTTCTATAAATATTATGCATTCTTATAATATAGCCTTAAAATATAATACAGTATTTTAAAACGTTTTTTGTGATTGATTTATTTGATATAATCATAAAAAATTTCAAAATTTTATTTAAAGCCTAATTATTTTATTGTATGATTCTAATCATTAACAGGCACAAAGTAAAACATTTGATTTTTCAACCTCTCCCCATTTTTCAGAATAGATTTTGCAGCTCAGAGCACAACTTCTCAGAGGTTGACTATACAGTATAGTTGAATATTAAATAGTCATTTGTACAATGAAGTGTACTCTTCAGATGCTTCGTTTCTTCCCTTGTAAGTATCGGCAAAGTTTAATAAATACTAAATAAATATAAGTTTAATCACTCTCCAAAAATCTTTTGTCAACGTAAATTCAATCATTTTTTGCATTTCCTCGAAATGAGCCATAATAAAAATAACTGCACACCATTGATTTGAAATAAGTGGTAAGCACTAGTGAGCAGCATAAGCTATAAGCTTGCCTATTTGGTGGTTGATTTTTTTTAAAATTTTTTTCAGATTAAATAAATACCTAAAAAAATGTCTGGTATAAAATATAAAAGTGGAGCTGAAAAACAAAAAATACAATTAAATAGAGAAATAGAAAGAAATAAATGTGCCAAAATTTCAAATTTTTTTTTTATTGGAAAATAAAAATGAAACCTAAATGATATAGATGCAATAATAAGTGAAAGAGAGAATAACATAACCAAAGAGAAACAGAAAAGACAACAAAATACATATAACAATAATGAAGAATTACTAGAACTAGAATCACAACTGAGAACCTCTGAAAAACAATGTTAATTTTGACAGATTGTGAGGAAAGGGAGGAGTTCCGGTCACATATTATATATAAAGCATATCCAGAAAATAAGTTCCATTAAACTATTGAAAAAACAACAACATGAATTTGTAAACTTTATCTATACAGTTGAGTCTCTGTAGTAATAAAATATCAAATATTTTAATATTTTATACCTGACCAACATTATAATATCAATTTTATTAAGAATATGCAGGATATTGATATCATTAATAAAATTTTTTTATGATCTTTTCATATGAAAACATTTTATTTATTATTGAGAATAGATAATATAAAGCCTGTTCTCAGTTTATATAAGTTCAATTCCATAAACTATATAAGTTAATGTTATATATTATATATAAAGCATATCCAGAAAATAAGTTCCATTAAACTATTGAAAAAACAACATGAATTTGTAAACTTTATCTATACAGTTGAGTCTCTGTAATCCAGCCCTTTGCCAGTCCAACATCTCCAGTAGTCTGACACTCTGCAAACCACCATGCCGCCCACATGAAATTTTCATGTCACAACCATGGTCACAACTTGTTCATGTACGAGAGAGAAAAAATGACGTAAAACAAATTGTCAGTCGCTATTCATTTGTTGCACAGGCATTATAATTAGACATTTTTTAAGTTTGGTACATTGTTTACTGTAAAATAGTGTTTTTACTATATCAGTGTTTATTATTTATCTTTACATAATGTCACAAATCGAAAAAAGTGAAAAACAAAAACATAAGACATTATAGTTGAAAAGGCAGAAAGAATTAAGAAACTTGACTTAGGAGAAAAAAGTATGATTTGGCTTCATTTCATGGTATTGGATGAGCCACCATTTATGATATTAAAAAAACGGGATAAAATTAAGGGATTTGTGAAACATTTGAATAACAAGAGTAGTGACATGAAAGTCTTAATAAACTGAGCGTATTCATTTGTGTAATTTCATTTTTTTATTGAACATCCAATAATCCAACAAATCTCTTAAATCCAACAAGCACTGGAGCCCTGGAACCATATGTGTCGGATTATGGAGACTCTACTGCAGGGGTGGGCAAAAGGCGGCCCACGGGTCAGATCCGGCCCATGAAGGCATCTTATACAGCCCGTCACATAAACTAGAATATATTACAATTTCAATGCCACATTTGTAAAATTCT
>AYEL01061321.1:0-77287 GCA_000484575.1 Olivierus martensii | reverse complement strand
TAACATTGTTGAATTTCATATATTCTAATATTTGCAGATAGTCAGAAATTTTATATTTCTACAGATATAGAAAATATTTACAAACATACTTTTGCGAAACAAAATATTTTTTAATAAGAATTAACGCAATTTATATGAAATAATATTTATGTATGTAATATAAAGTAATTATCAACCAATAACCTAAATATACATTCGCAATAATAGCATAGCACAGAATCTATGAATACTAATGATATAACAAATAGCATAAATTGATGTATCTTGTGTTCTTTTTCTCCGCCAATGTAGGGATTTTATCAATATTGAACATCTCGCTTACTGCTTTCGTATTCATTTTTTTCTTAAGAGAAAAAGGTAAGAAAATAATTCAAAAATCCACAGAAATAATTATCGATGCTAAATAGAGTGATTGGAAGGGAGGCAAAGAATCTATCTAAAGCATGAATTCTGCTGCTGGCATAGCTACTGTAGAATTGGCTTTCATTGAGGTTATAAGAAATAAAGATTGGAGGTCCAAAACTTGAATTATGATGACAGATTAGAACTCCTTTAGAATATAAGAATAAGATCAAATTATTTAATTATGTATTATGAAAATATTTTAGTAAGTTTACATGTCAAAACTATAGTTTTGGAGAATTAAATTAAAAGACAGCAAGATTTTAAACTAAATACATTCATTGAGGTCATTTTAAGAGAGATGTTGTGAATTTTTATCCGGTTGAATAGTGCAATATGTATGAAAGTCAGAAATTTTATATTTCTACAGATATAGAAAATATTTACAAACATACTTTTGTGAAACAAAATATTTTTTATAAGAATTAAATATTATTTCATATAAATTGCGTTATGTATGTAATATAAAGTAATTATCAACCAATAACCTAAATATACTTCGCAATAATAGCATAGCACAGAATCTATGAATACTAATGATATAACAAATAGCATAAATTGATGTATCTTGTGTTCTTTTTCTCCGCCAATGTAGGGATTTTATCAATATTGAACATCTCGCTTACTGCTTTCGTATTCATTTTTTTCTTAAGAGAAAAAGGTAAGAAAATAATTCAAAAATCCACAGAAATAATTATCGATGCTAAATAGAGTGATTGGAAGGGAGGCAAAGAATCTATCTAAAGCAGGAATTCTGCTGCTGGCAAAGCTACTGGAGAATTGGCTTTCATTGAGGTTATAAGAAATAAGGATTGGAGGTCCAAAACTTGAATTATGATGACAGATTAGAACTCCTTTAGAATATAAGAATAAGATCAAATTATTTAATTGTGTATTATGAAAATATTTTAGTAAGTTTACATGTCAAAACTATATTTTTGGAGAATTAAATTAAAAGACAGCAAGATTTTAAACTAAATTCATTCATTGAGGTCATTTTAAGAGAGATATTGTGAATTTTTATCCGGTTGAATAGTGCAATATGAATGATGAAATATGTTGAATTTCAGTGGTGCATCCACAAATTGAATAGACCCCCAGGCAAATAAAGTCGATGGGCCTTATAAACTATCCCCATCCATTTAAAAACTTTTAGCTGTCTCAGTAAGAGCGTTCCAACTTAGTACTTTTTGCAATAAATCTAGTACACTTTTAGTGTTATTAATGCGAAAATTTCACACAAGCCTGATAAGTTATTTATTATGTTTTTACTTAACTCAGTGCTAAACATAGTGTTATTCAAAATACATATATTAATAAGTTATTTTGTGAAAAAATAAATGAGTATGTTAAAATAAAAATTAAAATAAATTTAAAAATAAATCAGTACGTTTATAATGAAAATATTTATTCCAGTTCTAAGTTGGTTGGCTCAGCAAATGGATGAATATTTACACAAGTTATAAAATTAAGCGCAATCTGATGACCGAAATTAACCATTTAAGAAAAAATAAATTTAGGAAAATTTATTTTTCTTAAATTAAATTTTTTTGACCGTGAAGGGACCCTTTGATTAGACGGGCCCCTGGGCTGCAGCCCATAAAAACTATGCCTAAATCCGCCCCTGCTTCTACAGGATGCCTGCCGCTGCAGAGGGTCAGCCGGATTGTGGAAGACGTCAAAACATGCATTAAACATCACAAATAAAGAAAAGTTTAAATAATAAAAATGTAAATAACTAGACTAAATTCATATTCTGTGTACTCATTTTGTTTATGCACAATAAAAAAATCAATGTAATTTTATATTAAGATAATTTTCTGCGCTCTGTGTAATAATTTAAATAAAAATGATTATTCGCGAAAGTTTGTGATATGATAAATTGGAAGAAACCGTGTTCATATCGGTTTGCTGAATAGATCTGTGAAAAACAGCATTAACATGAACCTATCTTATTAATCATGTTTTATTCTTGAACTTCAATCTTAGAAATCACGTTTTATTCTCGATTCCAGAATTTCTGGAGGGGGAATGCAAATTCGTTTGTTCAAACCTATCCTCAGTCTATTGGCAGATCTTATCAAACTTGCTGTTGATTCCCTAGTAGAATCTGAAGTTGCCGCCTTAATAGCCACCGTCAAATTCAATGGCATAATTGAATTAATCAATCAATCAGTTCAAAAGTTTATTATAATTATGATTTTGAATAATGCGAAGAACTTCTAGATAGACTACTATACTGTCTATTCTAAAAGTTGAAGGACCTTTATATGAACACTTGTTACAGAGATTATGCTGAATATTTTATTTTGATTTAAAAAGTGAAATGCTACTTGATTAGTTCGTTAATATAGGTGCATTATGTACAGTACATAATTTTTTCAGTTATTGTTCCGATAACTTATTTACTGGAAAAATAAATTAATTAATAATTTTTCTTTAAATTTAATAAATTTGTAAAAATAAATCTATCTAACAGAGCTTTAAAACATTTTAAATTTTCTAATTAGAAGATAAAATATGGAAATTAATCTTTCCATATTTTATAATTACAAATTTAGATTTTTATATAATCCACATGTATTTTTATAAAAATTTTTCCATTAATACTAATAAAATTGTTCCTTTTTAAGAAATAGTTTCATTAGCTATATTATGCAGAATACATCTTTTATTTTCATTCACTTGTTGCAGATTCAGCAGACTTTCAAATATAGAATGTAGAGAACTCGCCATCTGCAAAATTAATATTTTTATTTTAGAGATTATGAAGACTTATTTATCTATATATTTTCATATGCAGTATTTTATTTAAAAAAATACCTTAATAGGAAACATTTTGGTTACATAGAAGAATCCAGCAAATGTCAATCTCAAAGATACTTTTCCAAATCTTTTCATAAAATTCAGAATCTATTTATATGAAAATTCTTATATGAATTTGTTTTTATTTATTTATAATATACTTCATAGAGATACATTCATAAGACAAGCCAAGAAACTATGAATGTTTATTTTCAATAAAATCAACACAAAAATATATATATTAAAAGATAAGAGAATTAAAAGTAAATATGAAAAATTTCCGGAATATTTTTAAAAGTTATGCTAAGCATTTATTTCTTATTTAATTAAACCTGGTTTTACTTGTGTCGCTGATAAATAATTATTGTTTAATAAATCATAATTAATATAACTCGATTGCACTATATAATTATTATCAGTAGAAAAACATGATATAAAATCAATAAAACACTTGTACAAATCTTTAAAATGATTCGTCTATATTATGAGCACTAAACAGCGAAAAAGCAACAGGTTTATGCTCGGTATAAACGTTTTGAAAATATACGAATCACTCGAAAATAACTTTATATTCGTTCTCTATTACAAAAGTTAACAATTTGATAATAATTAAAACTGTTTGAATTCATAGACGCTTTAAAATTTCAGATACTACTTTATTGTTAGAAATTCCATATGACGATGAGAAGTTAATGCAAAGTTTATATTCCCAAAGTTGTGTTTTGCATATGATAATTCCAAACTGCTATTTTACTGTTATTAAACTGTTAACTGCAGTTTAACAATAGTATCTGAAGTTGCAATTATCGCCACTCAAAATTAAAATAATACTGATTTAAAAAATTCTTATTACACAAGAAATTTAATTTCTCTTTTTGAATCGGCTTACTATCGACAATCATCAGATTGGTATTCAAATATTGCCAAGAATAAAGTTTCCCTTTACTTTTATAAATTTATTAAAAAATAGATATTAATCTTTATTTATAATTTTATCTTTTGAAAAATTTAAGAGATTCATTTAGAAAAAAAAAATAGATCGGCTAATTGGAGAGAAAATTCCTGGAAAATGCTCGATAATGTTCTTCACATAGATCAATATTCATTGACCGAATATCTAATCAAACATTAACTGTTTTACTTTATCCACCATTTTCGCCAGATCTGGTGTTTGTATTCAAAGATTTATGATATGGATAGATAAAAAATTATATGAAAATTATTTTAAGACTTCAGCAGTTAACTTAATCACAAAAAAACACATCTAATTTGCTGACAAACACATTTCCAAGACTTCGATTTCTGATTATATTTAATATTCTAATAATATTAATACATATCATTATTTTTGTTGGAAAAAAATAATATATAATTTATTCTATATTTTATGAAGCAATCATTATAATTAAATACAGCGTAAGCCAAACATAATTCAAAAACTTATTGAAAACATTAAATTAATATTTTGTTGACAAAATATTAATTTAAGAAAAATTTAAGAGATTTCAATAATACAGTACAGATACAGTATTATATATGAGTTAGAACGGTAGTTCCTAGCCATTCTAACTCATTCTGAACAAAAATGTTTATGCAAAGAATACTTAACAGTTTTAGCAGTTAAACATTGATAAAATTCGAAAAACTTATATCTTATAAATAATAATAATAATTTCAATATGTAACGATGGACTTGTATGAAGCAATTAAAAAATTATTTTACAGGAAAAATTATTTTTCGCAAATTATAATAAAAAGATTAATGAGTAATAGATTTCTACAGCAGTAATTAATTATAGTAAACTACAATTTTTCGCAAATTATAATAAAAAGATTAATGAGTAATAGATTTCTACAGCAGTAATTATAGTAAACTATATATTTAAATATTGAAAGTGAAAACAATATATGAAAAGATTATCTATTCTGCTTACAAAAAAGTAAAGAAAACGGTTAGAATATTAATTACATTATTTTCGTTGACAAAATTTCCTAATTTATTGAATGGATTGGTACCTAGAAAACATTTTTATTTTCTTAGTTAGAAACAAATTTTTTATGAATGCTGATATTATAAACCATTTTTCGCAAAATGATACTATGGGCAATGCTGATGAGCCTCTGATATGAGCAAACTATCAAATAGGACTGTTAAAACAGTGTAACTCATCTTAAGAGGGAGGTAAAGACTTCATATTTCAAAATAATGTTTTAAAATAGGTTTTCCTATTTTAAAACATTATTCTAATTATCTAATTATCTAAATTATTCTAAATTATCTAATTATCTAAATTATTCTTAATTATCTAAATTATTAATTAGAATAAACATTATTCTAATTATCTAAATTATTAATTTTATAATAATTATAGCGAATAACATAGTCACTCACTTTCAACTTTACTTTCAACCCAAATCTGCATTCAGCAAATCTTCTAATATCTTGGAAAGAATTTTGCATCTGAAAAACAGTATGAGTTATATTTATGGCTAATAATAAATAAATAAAATAATTATTTAAATATACTTACAGCAGCAGTGAATGATGACAATAAAAAACCACAAAGAATACAAATCAAACTAAATAAAATGGAAAGACCAAAAATTATATTTCTCATTGCTGATTCCATACGAACAAATAAAACACTATAAAAGCATAGACTTGTTTCGAGCATCAGAGTAAAATATAGTATGGTTAATGAATAATTGAAATTGTTATTAATTTCTTCGATGAATTCCCACAGAGTTGCATGCTGAAATATTGACAATTCCAATTGCTGTTCAACGTTGAATTTGTTCTTCGACAGTAAAAATAAATCTTCGGCTATTAATAAGAATCCTTTCCTTATTATAAATAAAAAAGAAAATAACAGCAAAGTAAAATGCAACATCAGCCCAACAAGTAAAATGACCCAAATTCCGTGTTCTATACTACAGAAAAGTCCTTCGTTCTCATAATGTTTATTTTTTTCAATAACCCAATAAAACAAAATAACAATTAGGATATCAGACCAAAATATGAAAGAAACAATAATTGCCAATGATAGAATCCATAATTTCTTAACTGTATCAGTTAATTTTATGCTATCTGCATAATGTTGTGTTTGAAATTTTAATATCGGAAATATCTTGACTCTCTTCATGGAACTAAAAATAAAAGCCGAGGCAAAAGTGAAAATTGTGGGTATAAATTTCATAAAAATAATATCATTTCCGAAGAGATTATAAGCTCCAATGCAAGGCGTATATCGATTGAGTACCGGAATTAAATGACAGAAAAGAAGAATGAAATGTTGCCAAAAATAAATCTCCACAAATGTTGCATAGCTCGACTTTAACATATTAAAAAATGCATCGTAACGTTTACGAATTTCGTGTTGACAAATTGCGAATGGTTCAATTCCAAATATCATTGCTGTAGATAAGCATGGTTTTAATAAACATCTCAAGCAAACTTTATATTTTAAAATAGGAATCATGTTAGAGACAGAATAAAGAAAACAATAACTTAAGAATTCCGAAGAAAAGCAATAAAAAATATCTGATTTAAAATAACTGTTACTTAGATATTTTAAATTTGAATGCTGTCTATTTAATTTAGCATGCAGTAAAGCTTACTACATTACCAGTTACCATGAAAACTAAGACTAAGCCAAATTATAAAACTGTTGGTAAGTTTCCTAAATGAAAATTCTTCTTAAACCGACAATCAATACTGATCAATTAATTGAAACTGCTATATAATGATAGAATTATTAGCGTTATAAATATATTGATTAGATTATCCAGTTTATCCATTGCAGTAGACTGTAACACTAATGGATAGAGTGATTTTATAATCATTTTAGTATCGTATTGAGACGTAAATTACAAGTAACATTTAAGGAATTTCTTTTATAAGTACTTAGCTGTACAGCATTTACATTTCACAAATATCTGATATAACTGAGTCGTTGTTATATATATTATATAATACAATTAGATGTTTCCTTCTGCATTATATCCATCCACAAAGAATGTACTGTACATTATTTTTAGTCATTCACAGAATGCTAGAAATATTTTGCATTTTCCAACTGAGAAAGAATTCATTAATATTAGGAAACCTATGATGCAAAATTAACAACCAAAATGATTTATTATACTTATGAAGACATTATATTTTTATAATTCATCATGAATTAAACATATAGTTGAACTTATTAATTTATGTTAGGTTATTTAAAACTGAATAAATGTTTTTCATCTACATAATAAAATCATAAACATGAAGTTTACAGAAGTTATGATAATGGTTATTATAGTTTAGTATAGTTTAATAGATGGTTATAGTTTGCTCTTATATTGTGTAATTGCGTCTGTATACTTAGTTGAAAATATTATAAACTTTAATTTTTAAAATCAAAAATTTTCTACAATGGAGTTTACGTATAATGAAATTTTTCAAATTTTAGAATTTTTACTTCTAAAAAGTTTTATGAAATTTTTCCGAAAACTTCTGACTCTTACGTGATTTATACTTCGGAAATGATGTATGCAGATCATATAATTTGCTAGATGCATACTAAATTATCGATGGACATATTGCATAAATAGAATTTTTAATTTAAAATAATTATAGGAAGAAAATTCAAAACAATTCAAAAATCAATCGATTCAATGTAAGGAGGTGGATCCGTGGGACGAGTTAATATTTTCTTCATTAAGACCAGAACCTGAGACGAGCGTAACTTCGAATGAACCAGAACCGCGAACAAGCTCACAGTCTCAAGCCGATCATGGTTACGCTTTGCGGAGCCAAGGATCTATTCCGGAAGCTGAATGGATTCTCTCTACTCCAACGCGTTCTCGGATTCCAAGGAGAATAGAGGCTTAAAATTAATTCTTAGGCAATGAATATCATAGGTTTAAGAATTATCTTTTTTTTATTATTATTATTTTTGTTATTATTAATCCTGATGCATTCTTATTATATATATATTCTAATATATTTGTATGATCAAATTATAATAACTATATAATAAATAACTTTATGATATTTCAAAATCAGCTATTATTGATTTATTGAAAATTAGACATACACTCTTGCGAAAAATCGGCTGCATATCTATATATAAAAATGAGAGACACCTGACACGGCGAATGTTCGAGAGATAAACATCTAAATTCTCTCCCTGGGAAAGGAGGTCAAAAAGGGTCAAGAGTATATAAGAGCCGTTGCCGCCCTCGATCGGGCAGCTACTGGTTCCAATTACCGTCCGTTTGTTCTACGGCATATGTCCCACGATTTTCGTTTAACAAGCCTCTACGACGTCCGACTCTATCTCCCAACGAGACCTACAAGCTCCTTCTAGCTTGTCCAGGAATACCTCCACTTTTCTTGCAGATAGTTCAACGAGACCTACAAGCTCCTTCTAGCTTGTCCAGGAATACCTCCACTTTTCTTGCAGATGCAACCTGCAGAAATTTCTTGCAGATCCAACCTGCAGAAATTTCTCGGACGACTTTAGTAGAATTCGTGACATCGGTTGTCGTTCGGGTCCACCTTACCGACCAGTGAACTCCAGCAACGAGTTGCCCGTCAAATCAACAATATTCTGTCTAGCCTGCCAACTATCTTCTGAGTGTATATCTTCGATTTCCTCTTATCAAGGACTAAAGACTATATATAAATATACCAGAGACTAAAGATATTCGTTACTACCAATCGCCGTTGGTATCTTCTAGATTTACATCATCGGACATAGAGAAAAGGTATCTCTTTCTCTGAATTGTGCGATCATCGATCACAGCAGTTTGTGATGAAGATCTCTCTCTTTGAATAAAGGAAGTTGTTTTTCGATGAACCTAGTCTTTGTGTGGATTTGCCGAACAGCACAATTATTACCTGTCCTTATCCGCGTCTCAACTTCATACCGCTCGCCAGTTTGTCGGCATCGTATCCGACTAGTGTCAGATCCTGATTATCACTGTATTTAGGCCTAACGCCTGTCATTATTGTCCTCGGTCCCACAATATTACAATACTTTTAATGTTCAAATACTGTATTAAAATCTTTCAGAAACAACAGAATCATGGTTGAATCAAATCACTACAGAATATTTCCAAGTTATTCAATAGTAGACTATAGTTCACAATTTCTTTTCTGGCGTTCAACGGTTCTGAGGTTCAATAGCGAATCAAATATAGAATGCAGAGAGCTGACCATCTGAAAATTAAAAAAATATTTTATTTCTTAATGTTCTGAATGTTTATGAAAATGATTAATTACCTGTATTGGCATTTTCTTAGTAATCTTGACGTAGCCACAAAGTGAAGGGCATAATGAAACTTTACCAAATCTTTTCATGAAATTTAAAACCTAATAGAAGGCAAAAACAAAACTTACAAAAATTATTACACAACAGAATCTTAAAAAAGCAACAAAGTGCTCACTTTCAACTTGAATTCCAGTCTAAATTCGCATTCTGCAAATTTTCTGATTTCTTGAAACGAATTTTGCATCTGAAAAAATATATGTAGAATTTTATACTTGATTTATTTTGAAAATAAATCAAAAATTAACTTACCGAAGCGATCAGAGAAGATACAATGAAACCAAGCATAACATAAACTACACTACAAAAAATTAAGCCAATTAAAAGTATGAGTTTCAATTCTCGAACCATTTTTACAAAAAGTAGAGCATAGTAACAAAGACTGGTCTCTAAAATAAGAATAAAATAGATAAAATACAGAAGATAATTGAATCTGGAATTAAATATTTCGATATATGTCCACAAATCAGCATGTTGAATCATTAAAACTTCTAATTCATATTTAAGATCAAAATTCTGGAAATTTAATGAAAGTAAACTCTCGGACATTTTCAAAAATCCATTTTTCACTAAGGTAATTACTGAAAAACATAAAAGACAGGTGTGAAGTATTATACCACAAATTAATATAAACCATAGCCCCATAGTCACACTACAGAGGAAAGCTTCTGTGCTTGTACGATTTTTTGATTTAAAAGCTGGGAATAAATGAAATGCATTAAAACTCTGTACCCAAATTATGAAGAAACATGTGCTATTCAAAAAGAAAAGCCAAAGCTTATGAAATCTGACTGCTAAATTCATTTTATCTAAATCGGTTAAATTTCTCAATTTTAAAAGTGAAGGAATCTTCATTCGTTTCAACCAACTGACGCCAACTGCAATAACCAAACCTAAAATACCTAATGTAAATTTTATAAAAATAATGTCGTTTCCAAAAATAATATAAGCTCCAGTACAAGGAATATACAGATTAGTAGGAAATATTATATCAACAACAAATAAGAAGAAACGCAGCCACAAAAATAATTCTACAAACCCAAAATAGAGACATTTTAATTTATCAAGCAGCAAATTATACCGAATTCGATTTTCGCAAGTGCAAGGACTGAAAAACTCTAAACCAAAAATTAAAGCTGTGGAAATGCAAGGTTTGAAGAAACATCTCAGGCAAATTATTGAATTTTGACGATTATTCATTTTCGTTCTAGTTAAAAATATTTAATCAAATTTGAAATAAGCAAATGAAAATACAATAAAATAAAAGATTCGTATAAATTTCAAAGCAAAAATCTGTTAAATTTAACAGATCTTTTCGAAACGACGTATGCTTGATTTAAGTCTTGTGTAAAGTACTTGCAGTGCGTTGATGTCATCAGAAATGACGTAAATAACATCATCATTCAGCTTCCCAATAGAACTTAAGCTTAGGAGATGAAAAAAGTTAATTTCTGCAACGTCATTGCAGTGGAGCTATGCAGTTGGTGGAATAAACGGTTGGAAGTTATCACTATTCAAATATTAGCCAAAACAAAGCCTCATACGAAGATAAATTAATCAATCTTGTTGGTCAGCAACTTTTTTATGCTTAATATCGAAAAGTACCGAGATAACAATAATAAACATGAAAACAAATAATGAAATTTTGTTATTCTGGCTACGGGTGGGCATACCGCGGCCCGCAGTCCGCATGCGTTCTCATAACTAATGACTATAATGCGAAAAATTTTATCGGTAAATAAAATGAAAATATATCAAAATAATAATCAAAATATATCACATATAAAAATATCACAAAAAATATCAAATTTGCTCCATATCTCAACAATATAATTTATGTAATTTCTAGGAAAGTAATAAATAATAATTTATATGGTACACTGTACATGTCATTACAGTGTTATATTTCTTAGAAAAGTAGATTTGATTAACTCTGGTTAACAGTTAATCAAATCTATACGTAAGAAATCGGTTGCAAAATACATTCAAAATCAAATAAAATTGTTTTCAATTGGTCAATCAATTCAATACCATTCGTAATTTCATGGTGTTTATATTTAATATTTATGCAATTTCCTAAACAGGTATGTTTTCATTTGTTGTTCAAATTTAAAATGATTAAATTATAATTTTAATACATAATTTAAAAGAATTTCGACCCTGTCGAGTTTGTCCGAAAAAGGGCGTTTCACTTTTATCGGACTGATGGCATTAGTCAAACCGATGATTCATATAACGGCCAATGAAAGCTGATCTAAAAAAGTGGCTTAATTTTAACATGTCACCCTTTTATGATATTTTAGTCAATATATACACTTCTTAGAAAAAGTTCAGGATCTTTCTATTTTGCTATATAATTTTCTAAGAGAATTATATCTCCTCAGACAGTTATTAGGTGAAGGCGAGATTTTGGGAGTATTTTTTGCTATTTTGTTTTACACCCCTTTCCAATCAGATAGATTACTAAAGGATAGGATCAACATTGTATTATCTTTTTAATTATTAAATAAATAATGTTTACATGTTCTATTTCGTTTTTAATTATTAAAAAATAAAAATCATGTATAACATAAGTACGGCCCTAGGATATATTACATTGATACGATATGGCCCTTTCTACCAAAAGTTTGCCCATCCCTGCTCCGGCTTATAAGATAGCATTCAAATGTTAATGGATTTTTATTTATATCAGAATGATAATTATCAATTTATAACAATATTTTATATCTGTGGAGACCCAGAATTTAGGTCGGCTGCAAGGTGTCACTCCTTACCTCATCGAAAATTACGAAAGGAAAGGAAAGGAAATTTTTGAACGGAGTGACATCTTCAAAGTGAAACAAACGATAAAGATATCATTCTACTCGACCCGGAGAACCTTGTTTCCACAACATAAAGAAATAATAATAAACGACAGAAAATATGTGATCAAACAAAGAGTCGCGTTACATGCAGGTGTTGCAAAACGTAAATCAAAAAAAAAGAAAGAAAAAAGCGAAAACATAAGACGTCATCTATCCCGGGAAAAAGGTGAGACCAGAAGGTCAGAGGTGATCCGAATAATGAACAGGGAGAGAAAAATATCAGTGAGTGGCTCGAACGATTCAATACGGAAAGGACGTGTGCAAGAGTTTGCTTCGGATCCTTAAAATAGTTCGCCTTGTCCGAAAGTCGCTCCGGCTCCCTGAGACAGTTCACCGAGCCCAAAAGTTGCTAAAAGACTGAACAAGACGAAAACAACAGTCGGACAATATTAACAGTTTTCTTCCATAAATAAGAAGAAGGAAATTCAAGTAACCCATCTTCTGCTCCTCCCCATATCGGAATCTCGGATTGAAGAGAAAACACGTTTAAAAGTGTCTTGTTCGTCGAAAGAACTGAATTCAATTTATTTTGTTATTTCAGGTATTTATCTTTTCTGAACTGATTATCGGATTTTTTTGTTATGTACAAAATCTCTCTCTATTAAAGGAACAAGAATGGAAAATTCCAAAGAATGGAATTTTTTAAAATAAAGTTTTAATATCAGCGTGTTTACGTTACAACTATAGTCAACATAATTAGGATGTCATTCTTATTGATTTATAGAATATAAATTCGATATATTGATCTGTTTTATAGATCAATATATCGATATTGCGGCTTTCAAATATTATAAGATAATATAATATTTTTTATTAATATTTTTATTTTCTCATATTTTCTAATTTTGTTTAAACAGTTCTTTGTTTTTTTTTATTCATTCCAAAGAAAAGGAAATGTATATAAAATTTCGCGAATATATAATTATACTGGTCTTAAGCATTATTTCTTTACTAAATTTTATAAATATCGAATATTTCAAAGTTATTTAGGAGTATCAGAAATTTAACGTCTTCTTAACCGAATTCTTTAAATATTCTTTTTTTAAGTATTATTATTCGAAAGAGTTTACTGATGTATCGGTTAGATCAGAGCTGTCCAACCCGTGGCCCAATACTGGAATGAATGAGACCCAACATAAAATCGTAAACTTCTTTAAAACATTGAGAATTTTATATACTTAATGAAGTTTATGAAATTTTTATTATTTAAATACCTGTCTACATTTCCCAATTCTATTTTCTACAATATTTCTTTTTTCAGTGATTAAAATTTCTTGACCTGCTCAATGATTAAAAAAAAAAAAATTCAATGAAAAGAAGTTAGATTATTATGCTAAGACATTTTTACTTATTTGTCATACTGGATATCATATATTGTACATTATTTATTAACTTTTTTGTTTAACAATTATCGTTAGAATTAGCATATTTTATGTGCGGCCCGAGAGAATTTTTTTTTTTTCAAATGTGGCCCAAGGAAGACAAAAAGTTGGACACCCCTGCTTTAGATCATCTACATTTACATTAAAAAAAAGATACAAAAAAGATTTACAAAAATTATCAAATACAGAATAAAGAATGCTTTCCATTTAAAAATATAAAATTATTTATACTACATTACTGAAACGTATAAATGTGTAGAGTTCTTTGACAGATAGAGTAATAAAAAATTAAATTTAGGAAATGTTTATAAACGAGTTTTTTATGAGTAATTCTTTTCATTTTGAGTTCAAAAAAAGTTATCCTTTACAATGAATCCACATTACAATGAAATTCTGAATCTTTTGAGCTAAGTGAAGAGAAAAAAAGCGTATTTTCAAAATTTTGGCATTTCCTTCATTTTTTATATTTTTAATAAAATCCTATTGTCTATTAAATTATTTCAATATTTAAAAAATATGAAAGTTTATTATTTTACTATTTTTTGTTTTAATTTACCTATATTAATCACATATAATATTTAAGAGACTATCTAGCAAAAAATAAAAAAAGCGAAACTGCCTTCCTATATAGTTTCCAAATTTAATCAAAAATTAAGTAACAGGAAACTTAAAATAGCGTATAAAATTTAAATATCAGTAAAATATGTATTGATCAATGAGAAATTTCAATATATAAATTCAACGAAATATTTATTCTAATATTCAGATATTTACTCTAGAAATTAATATTCTATTCAAAGTAAACTTAAGCTTAAGTAAACTTATTGCTAGCAAGGGGAGGACACAGCTGACCCCCCACGGATTTTGATCCGCTTGCGTATGGTGAAAATATATCAAAAATGAGTGAATACGTGTCCGAGCTTTTCGTTGAATATGGCCTTCTAATAGTATTTTTTAACACTTGAAAATCGAACTTTTGATAATTCAGCTTAAAAACGATAGATAGATAACATGTTGCACAGATGGCGCATTCGATAAATACGTGGCGCATATTTTGCTTGACGTATCTACGTCCATATTCCACACAGATAGTCTTTTGCTTGACGTATCTACGTCCATATTCCACAGAGGTAGTCTTTTGCTTGACGTATCTACGTCCGTATTCCACACAGGTAGTCTTTTGCTTGACGTATATATGCATCCATATTCCACACAGGTAGTCTTTTGCTTGACGTATCTACGTCCGTATTCCACACAGGTAGTCTTTTACCTTGACGTATATATGCATCCATATTTCACACAGGTAGTCTTTTGCTTGACGTATCTACGTCCGTATTCCACACAGGTAGTCTTTTGCTTGACGTATATATGCATCCATATTCCACACAGATAGTCTTTTGCTTGACATATCTACGTCCGTATTCCACACAGATAGTCTTTTTGCTTGACGTATATATGCGCCCATAGTCCACACAGAAAGCCTTTTGCTGGACGCATTTACGCGTCCATAGCAATCAAAAAGTTCATTAAAAAATGCGTATTTATTTATAAACATTATTTATTTTATTAATGCACATAAGATATATTTTGAGGAGCCCTGCGAGAAATACCTAATCGGGGCCTCCAGCCCTGTATATATATATAATTTATAAAATTTTCTCTGCATTCCGTTTAAGATAATTCTGTTTTTGCACTTATAAAAAATTGCTTTGAACGCAGATCACCTGCAAAATAAGCAAGTTGACATTTCGTGTGAAACTTCTCAAAAGTAATTTTATAAATAAAATATTTGCTTCATTATCGATGGAGAAGGAAATGATAGGAATCAACTATTCCTTATTCAAATGAAACTTAATCTCAGAATAAATACCTCTGAGAGAATTGCATGTGGAAATGTTAATTAAATTTAAGAGTTAATTACAATGTCTGGATTTAATAACTAAAATACATTTATTTAAAATTTAGAAACATATTTACTGCCGAATATGCATCTTGACATTTTGTAAAATTACCTTCGACTGCATCAGTTTGCATTGAAAGACGGTGTAATTCGTAAAAATAACTTTTGTCAGTTGAAAAGTATCCCATATCTTTGTTTATGAAGGCGATCGTCGAAGAGTTATTCGAAATCTTCAGTAATTTTTAAGCGAATAAAAATAAATCTGGTTGGAAATAATTTAAAATTTTACAAGAGAAATTATTTAAAGAAAATATCCGAGAAGACTGCGTGTGATAATGTATTAAGATATAAATATAAATCATTGTGATGATATTCTTTAAATGTTTACACGTTCTCCGCTAACGTACAGTGACAGTCGAATTGAGATGTTTGAACCTTATTAAAAATTTTATTTTTATATATAATCGCGCTAACCGAATAACGGTATCAATTTTTTAAGTCGCGCTATTCGAAGTCGCGCTAATTGAAGCCTATCTGTATATACTGATTCATTCTCAAGGAATGCTAGCATACAGAAATGCAAGCAAAATTTATATATCTATTCCTTTATTTGTTCAAAACTTTTTATTAAAGTTATGAGAAATATTTATATAAAATAAAATTTTTATATGCTAAATATTATGTAAATCAGGATCACTTGTGTTTAAGTTGTATTCCTGCAAAATTTTATGAATTATTCTTTTATATTTGAGTTGAGTTTAGTAAGGAATTGGAATAGTAAATTATTAATGTATTAAATAGTTTAACATATAATGGATTTCAGTATATAACTATCTGAAAGAAGCTTATATACTGAAATCCATTGGCCCAATTAATACGATGTGTTATTCTAAAAGTCTTTAATTCAATTTTGGATCAAAACAAGTTTTTATTTCAGATAAATAATAAAAAATTGTGAAATTATTGATATATGAAATCACCTTTAGTTTAAATTAATCATTAAGTTTAAATTAAACTAGTTTATGGCTATTGTTTATATATGAAGCTTAATTATTTATATGCTTAAAGGATTATATTTAATTTAAAAACCACTTTATTGATTAAATTCTTATTTTTATTATTATTATTTAATTCATATTTTTATAACTTTTAATGAAGCTATTTTTTCTTTATTTACAGAGAAAAGTCATTCTTCTCTTCCTAGTTCTGATTCTTGTAATACAGACAGACAACAACAATGGATAGTGATGAAAGAACCACCTGAATTGGTTAAAGATGGTGTTTCAGAAGTTTCTAGGGAAAATCAACTTGCCTATAACCAAATAGAAAAAATGTCAAGCATTTTGCCAACAATGTGGATGAGTTCACAAAATGGGAGGTAATATTTGAAAATTTAATGCAAACATCTAAAATCCAATTTTTTCAGTAATTATAGAGGTATTTAAAAATTTTTTCCAAAGATAATACAGTGGTGTCTTGGTTAATGACAGTTATCCAAGGCACAGTTCCCCCGTAAGATTTATTGAATATTGATTAATTTGTTCTGGCTCCTCCCCACAACCATAGTACATATTAAAAATGCAGATAAAACTCATTTAAAATGTCCTAAAAATATGGAAAATATCATTTATTTATTTTTATTTTCTACAAAAAAATTAACATTAATAAAACGAATTGTTCATGAAAACAATTTTTAATTATTAATCTTCATTTGAAATACAATTGGGTTTACTTTAGAGTTTTTTGACAAATGGACCTGTAAAACACATATCAAAGGTTGTTTGCTTCTGCTTTTTTTTTAAATGTTTCTGAAAAACTCCATGGACTTTTCATTAAATAGATATGCAGTTCTGATAACCTCAGATTTGTTTAAATTCCATTTCATAGCAACATTTTGAACTTCCTTCCACTTTACTAAAACATTTTTGATTTCAGCAGTCGTAATTTGTTCTTTCTCTTCATCCTCATCTTCAGATGAAATTTCCATTTCCTTTTCTTCACATTGCTGCTTGAAAAGTTCTTTTAGCTCATCAATAGTCCATTCTTAGCCATGCATCTCCAATAATTCTTCAATATCTTCTTCCTCTACTTCCAAGTTAAGATCATGAGTAATTGCCACAATATCCTTTACCAATGGAGGGACAGTTTCTTCCAGTTTACGGAAAATTCGCCCCCTGCATTTCGCCTCCGACAATTCGCCCCTACATTTCACCCCGAGCATGTTTTGCCCCCAGGACATTTCGCCCCGGAACATTTTGCCCCCAGCACTTTTCGCCCCCTGCACTTTTCACTCCCAGGTACTAATAATAATTGTAACGAAAAAAATAACCGCAGACCGCGCATCGAATCCACGGCCCATACCGGAAGTCAGCACCACTGGACAGCGCCCTACCGACTCAGCTACTCAGCGTTCTGACATGTTTGCCCATTTTTTTATTATATATAACAGCTAAGAAAACTTTGAATCCATTTTTACGGAATTGGCTGAATAGTGCACACTAATATTTTATCATATTAGCACATGAAGGGTAAACTCAACACTACAAGTTTGATTCCAAAGTTCATTTCCCAGACCGTGCCCTCTCCTTGTAAGACAATTGAAAATGATTTGGTCTGTATCTAGGCATTCATAGTCCTCTCAAACATATATCAATATAATCATTACATCCTAAAAAGTTTATAATAATGGTGTGATGATCTGCTGAAGTAATAATCCATTATTTTCTTCTTTGTACAGCAGAAATAATTATATATAAGTATTGTAAGGAAATCAATGTCATGCCTGAAAAATTAAGAATAGTGCAATCTGCATCAGAGAACAGATGAGAGTCTAGCTTTTTGCATAACACTGTAAATCATTTTGTGCAGATTATCATATAAAGTTCTCATAGCTGGGCTATTAAAATTTTGCTCCATCCATTACATTCGGCTGACCTACCTTCAACAGATTTTCATTTTTTATGGAGTCTGAAGCACTTCTTCAGAAATCAATGCTTCACAGAATATGCAACTATCAAAAGGGCTTTCACGAATTTCATTGATTCTAAAAAACTTTTCAAAAAGAAATAGTTAACTTAGCTCATGAAAATTGGAAAAAGATTATAGAAGCTAACATATTATTTTGATTACAGGCATACCTCATTATTGCTGTGGTTTCCAGACCATCTCTATAAAGTGAATCAGTCTTTCTTTCATTTGCTAATGTATATAAAAACCTTTAATATTAACTGATTTACGGTTAAGGATAATAATAATAATAACAACCAAAACATAGATAGATATGTAAACAAGATAAATAATAATAACGAAAACATAGATAAATATGTAAACAAGATAAAAAAACAAAATACGAAACTCGCAATGCGAATTGAATATCGCGAGGAGTTACTTTTCATTGGGGTTGGTTCTTCGTCTGTTGATTTTGTGTTGTCTGTAGCCAATAATAGTTCGGTTTTTAGTTTATCTCCTAATTTAAAATGCAGAATGAACTAATGCATATGAAAAGAATAGTCGAACTGTTTGAAATCATATTCTGATTGATTGCCTTAGAGGTATTGTATACAAATTCGAGTTTTAAACAATAATAATGTGCATTTATTATATTAAAATAAAATAAAATTGAATCATTAAAAGCTTGATGTATTATTTGCAATTTTGTAGCCTATTCATTATCTACAGGGGGAGCGAATTGTCGGGGGCGAATTTTCCAGACCCCGGTAGTTTACCCTTCATGTGTTAATATGATAAAATATTAGTGTGCACTATTAAGCCAATTCCAAAAAAAAGGATTCAGAGTTTTCATAGCTGTTATATATAATAAAAAAAATGGGCGAACATGTCAGAATGCCAAGTAGCCGAGTCGGTAGCGCGCTGTCCAGCGGTGCTGACTTCCAGTATGGGCCGCGGATTTGATTCGCGGTCTGCGCATCGAATCCACGGCCCATACTAGAAGTCATTTATACATGTTAGTTAAAAGTATTTTTTTTTCGTTACAATTATTATTTTATACATTTTATTTAAAAAAACATTTACATAAAGAAATATTTTCTCATAATTTATCATTAATTTGTTATTCGAGAGGTCGAAAAATTTTTACTCTGTTTTTAATTATCTACAACATTTCACATATACGTGCATATTTTTACTGCTACTTGTTTGGTGCATTTGTGTGGTATTTTCCATTAACAAGTAAACACTATGTAGGTTATTGAGTATAAAATTGTTTTCATTCAAACTACCCTCATATTGAAGCCTAGCTGCTCATGCATCATGTTGTAAGCCTGACCACGTGAACAACCAATAGCAGTTGCTATAGTGTTGACCGTTACTCTCCTCTCTGCTCGGTTTATGGAAAATTTGCCCCCGACATTTCGCGCCCCTGTAGATAATGAATAGGCTACAAAATTGCAAATATAGTCAACTCTCGCTTTCTGGAATTTTTATTGAAATCCTAGCCCCTTTCGTAGATATTCGATGTTACAAATTAAACCTAATTAATTAGCAAAAAAAAGGGAAATCTCGCTTAATTTTCAGTTAAATTTTTTGATAATTTTATAATTAAATTTTTTTTGTTGTCTTTCTAAAGATGTAAAAAATTTTTCCGAAATTTATTTATTTTTGATAACTTTTCGCTCATTATTTGAGATCGGGGGAGATCACAATTTTCTATATTAAATATTAGCTGTCCAACGAAATGTTTGACATTTTTTGATAGTGGCAAATCTTATGATTAAAATAAGGTATAAATGAAGAAAATTAGATAATATTTGAATAAAATAAGGTATGGATGAAGAAAATTAGATAATATTTAAAAAAATATAGAATAAAATAAGGTACAAATGAAGAAAATTAGATAATTAAAAAAAAAATTATCGTAAAAAATCAGTTACTGTGTTAGTAGTTTAGTCAAATATTTATATTTATTATTTAACTTTGAGAATTTATTCAATTTTATAAAAATTTCTAATATTGGTTTTTACTATTTAAGTGTAACGCTTTCCGGAAAATTTCTAATATTGGTTTTCGCTGTTTAAGTGTAACGCTTTCCGTTATTTTTTTCATAAGTTTCTAATATTGGTTTTTGCTATTTAAGTGTAATGCTTTCTGGTATTTTTTTGTTTTCGCTATTTAAGTGTAACGCTTTCCGTTTTTTTTTTTTTTTTGGTCTTTTACACATTAATTATTGATAAATTGGCCTAATTTGATATATTTACTATAGGAAAGAGTGTAATGTGTATGGAACGATATTCTTTAAAACTGTTTAAAATGAATAAATACGAGTGTGCGAGGCAAAAGTAAATTATAAAAGTTAATTATAATGTATAAATGTAAAAAGTTAAGAATTTGGAGCAATTTATCGCTAATTTTACATTTTTTTATGAAGTCTGGCATTCCACAAAAAGTATATTCAGTTAGTTGGTGTATGGGATGATATCTTTAAAACTGTTTAAAGTGAATAAATATGAGTGTGCGAGGCAACAAGTAAATTATAATAGTTGTTCTTTAATATGTTCAATATTATGATTTTTGTAAAAATTAAATATTAATCTATGCTGTATGTAATCGATACGCTTCATTATATAATCTGTCTGCCATCGATTTATAGATGAATTAATATAAACTTATATAAGACGAGTAACAAAGTTAATTCGATAAAAATAAATTTTGCGCTTTTTATGATGCATTATTGTTATTTTTTCTATAATTTACTAATCCAAAATAACGCAGATTGTTATCAGAAACCCATTCGAAACAAGCTTCACCGAACTTATCTTCAAACTTCAATTGGGGACAAACTGTGCTACTGTAACTATAATATGGAAATAGACTTGTTATAATAATATTGCACTTGTTAAATAATTAACAAATTAATTAAAGATTAAGCACTTTTTGATACAGTATTAAATGTTTACGAAATACCATACACCAAAAAACGCTTCATTCAAATCACAAAAAAAGCGTTTTTTGGTGTATGGTATTTTGTAAACATTTAATAATGTATTGAATCATATATAGCGTATATAGGAGATTTAAAGCGAAATAAAAAAATACGCAGTTTAATCACTTGTAATGTTGAGAAAAGAAACTTTCTGGAAATATAAAAATGGGCAAAAGCGCATCCGTACCTCTCCTTCTATCCGTGCTACTATACGAATATGAGATCATTGCAATTAATGCTACTACGGTAACAAGACCTAAATAAAAAACAACAAAGAAAAATTATTTTGACGATATTTTAATATTAACTGATTTATGGTTAAGGATAATAATAATAATGAAAACATAGATAAATATGTAAACAAGATGAAAAAACAAACTATGATACTCGCGATAAGAATTGAATGTCGCGAGGAGTTACTTTTCATTTGGGTTGGGTCTTCTGCTGATTTTATGTCATCTGTAGCCAAGGTTCGGTTTTTAGTTTATCTCCTAACTTAAAATGCAGAATGAACTAATTCGGCTAGAATAGTCATTTTTCAAAATCATATTCTGATTGATTGCCTTAGATTTATTGCATACAAATTTGAGCTTTAAACGATAATAATGTGCATTTATTATATTAAAATAAAATAAATTAGAATCATTAAAAGAGCTTGAGTATTATTTGCAATTTTGTAGCCTATTCATTATCTACAGGGGGCGAAACATTCTCGGGGCAAAATGTAGGGGGCAAATTGTCGGAGGCGAAATGCAGGGGGTGAATTTTCCAGACCCTGTTTCTTCCATGCTACTTTAAGACATTTCATTGTTACTTCTTGCCAGGCTTTTACAATTGCAAAGTGATTTAAAGTGATTTAGTGAAATAACAATTAAAATTAATAGAGTGCATAATAAAATAAAAATAGGACAGGTCAAAGTTAACTTCCTCACATAATTAGCCTAATTACTATGACAATGTTGAATTCTTCCTTCCAAAATTTTCTTAGGTTCATATTGGTAGCCTCACACATTTCAAAGCACCTGGTAAAAAGTGCCCTTGTGTAAAGTTTTTTAAAATTTGCAATTATCAGCTGGTCCATAGGTTGAATCAGAGATGTAGTCTTAGGAGGAAGAAAAATCACTTTGATAAAATCTAATTGCTCTGGTAGCTTTTCTTGTATGCCCTTTGGATGGTCAAGTGTGTTATCCAAGATTAAAATGGCTTTTTGAGGCAGATTGTTTTGTTCAAGATAAGCTTTGACAGTTGATCTAAACACTTTGCAAATCCAGTCTCTAAATTCTATTCTTGTGACCCAGGCTTTGCTATTAGACTTCCACAAAACACTGATATTGGATTTAGAGACATTGAACTTTTTGAATGCTCAGGGATTCTCTGAGTTGAAAATTAACATTGGTTTTACTTTGCAGTCTCCATTTGTATTTGCTGCTAAAAGTTATATTAACCTATCATTCATTGGTTTATGCCCAGAAAGTGTTTTACTTCTTTCATGATAAATATCCTGTTGGACATGTTCTTCCAAAATAACCCAGTCTCACAGAATTGAAGACTTGTTGAGGTAGATATTCTCCTTTTCCTATAATTCTTGCAAAGCTATTGACAAATTTATCTGTTGTGTCTTTGCCAGCACTAGTTGGCTCTCTGTTCTGATCATACTATGAATTCCAGTTCTTTTTTTAATGTTGTCAAACCAATCTCTGCTACCTTTTAAAATTATCATCATCTACCTCAGAACTTGATCCTGAAGTCTTCTTTTTCAAATCTTGATAAATCTGTTTAGCTTTCTGACTGATTGAATTTTCAGATATAGTATTGTCTGCCATTTTTCTTTCTTTGATCCAAATTAATAATAGATTTTCCATTTCCTCAAAGAGAAGCCCTCTGACATTTAACCTTGAAGCTCCTTAGTAAACTTAGTTACCATAAGTTCTTTCTTAGCTAAAATGGTTGATATTGTAGAATGACTGATTTCATATATTTGAGCTAAATGCATAACTTTCACACCTTCATGATGTTTTGCTATTATTTCTTTCTTCTGTTGAATACAGAAAATTTTTCTGTTTTTTTCCCCCTCACTAGCTTTCTTTTTGGGACCCATTTTGTCATATGGTAAAAAAATTCACTCTATAAAAAAAAGACCGGCAAAATATTATTACAAATTATACAACACTAAGACAAGGGATAAAGAGAACATATCTTCACGTGAAAATAAAAGTTCTAAAACAAAACTTTTTTGAAATAAAAGTTAACAGTTAAATTTGAAACTTGTAATTTTTGATTTAATGCATTTTACTTGCTGATATTAGATACAGCACTTACCGTAACGTACACTGATTAGCAGCTTATAGATACAATGATTATTATACAGATGAGATTTGATTTTGCCTTTTGATGGCAAAAGAACATTGACATGTACCTGCTGATTTATTGTATATATGAACCAACACACAAAAAAAATAAATGCTTAAATATTCATTTTCATCATAAAATGCAATTATAACACAAATTTTAAAATAAAGCACAGTACACTACAAGAAAAGAAACAATAAAAGGAAAATGTAAACAGCTGGCTATGATTGGTCAAATATATCTGAGCTTTTACGGCTACACCGCATGGCTGTTTTTTATTCAACAATGTCCTCCCACATGTGGCTGAGTGCAATTGGAAAATAGCAATTGGAAAATAATGGGTTTTTAGATCAGAAAGAGGTTCACCTAATAAAAGAGTCATTAACCAAAAGAGTTTTTCTTACAACCATTCGTTGATAACCAAATACATCATTATCTGAGGCTGTTGTTAACCAAGGCAACACTGTATTTATTAAGTAAAAATCCTATATGAATTTGCACAACTTACAATATAATATTTTCCTTGAATTGCACTTTAGGAATTATTTTTGAAAATAATTTGTTGGACATGTTCTTCCAAAATAACCCAGTCTCATCAGAATTGAAGACTTGTTGAGGTAGATATTCTCCTTTTCTATAATTCTTGCAAAGCTATTGACAAATTTATCTGTTGCTTCTTTGCCAGCACTAGTTGCCTCTCTGTGTCTGATCTTATTATGAATTCCAGTTCTTTTTTCAATGTTGTCAAACCAATCTGCTACCTTTTAAAATTATCATCATCTACCTCAGAACTTGATCCTGAAGTCTTCTTTTTCAAATAAGTCTTCTTCTTTCTATAAGTTTATCAGTAAGTTTAAAAGAAAACACTTCAGCAGCAGAAAGCACAAAAAATTTTTATTTAAAAATGTAAAGTTTTTAGTATCAACATATACCTTCTTCAGCTTAGGTAAACAGTGAACTACAAACATTGCAAGAAAATAATTTTGTTCTAGAAAATAGAATATTTGGAAATACAAAATTAAAAAAATGTTCTATGATGTGTTGACATGGTTATATGGATTACAAACTTCTCATGAAGCAGAGATAATATTCAACATATTTTTAACATATATTTAATTAATGAACAGAAAATAAAAAAGTCCTAATAAACAGTTATTTAGATCTAAATATTATTGCTTAAAGAAAAAGCCATAATTTTGAGATGTGCTTGGCAGGCTGTTTATTTATTATGCTCCTAATGTAATTGTGTTTTTTACTATCTCCATTGTATCCCTTAACAAGCATTTTGAATGAGTTTTATACAATTTTAAAACTTTGGTATCATTATAGTTTACTTCTACATTGTTTTCATAAGAGACTTTAACTAAAATTGAGGAAACTTTTCTGCCTTTATATATTTTTTATGTTCATAGATCTTATCATAAAGTGACATCTTCATACTACTGTTGGATCACATGGTCATGATTAAATAAAAGAATTTAGTACATATACTTATTTTATGCCTCTCACCATACTTGTCCTTTTCACTTCTTAGTGCATTTAAAAATCATGGGACCTTTTATAAACTAGCTTTTTATGATAGTATCTTATTGTAGTCATCCCTGTCTCTGGCTTCTGCTGATTGTGCCCTTCAGCCTTGTGTTTGTGTGTGTGCTTTGGTTCTCTCATCATTGTGCCCTTACTTTGTGCTGGAATGACTCGAGTTTTTTCTGCACCTCTTCTGTAGTGTTTGTGCTGGAATCCTTCATCGTGATGCCTCTTCTGCTTGTGAACATTCTTTGCCCCTCCTCCCTCACCTTTTTGTTGGATCCCTTCATTGCGGCGACTCCTCTGCTTTGAGTGTTTTCATCGCCTCTTCTGTTGTGTTTGTGATTTGTGTGCCCAGCATATTCTATTCTTTGAGCTTCCTCTGTTTCTGCTTTTGCCATGTTGAGTGTTTTGGTGCCCTAGATTGGTTTACTTTTCAGCTGTTGGACTCATCCCACCCTACAACTGCTGAACTCATTCCTCAAGTTTTCAGACTGACTTACTTTTCAGCTGGACTCATCCCACACTACAACTGCTGGACTCATTCCTCAAGTTTTCCAGACTTCTAGACTGAGTCTTCTTGACAGATGGATTCTCCTCTGTGGCTTCATTTATTATTATTATTTTTTTTAATCTCTGTTGTGGGACCTCCTAGTCCCAGGCCTGTCTGGTTGCTCTTCTCTCCCTTCCTCTAGTGATCTGCCACACTTCTCTTGACAGAACCTTTCACCTTTTCTTAGCTTCCCTTACTCTTCTCACTTCCTTTCCTTTTCTAGGGTCAAACCTATGAGTATGCCCTCTAAACCTTTTATCTAATATCTAATATCATTTTCTTGATAGTTCTTGAGTTACTTAGGGAATAGTACGATTATATAACTTTACTGAATCTAGTCAATATATTTAGTATTAACAATGAACTGCTTATCACTAGCATTTCCATTTTCTTCAACTCTTCTTTTGATTCTTTTGAATATTTCATGCATGAATATTTTGGTATAACTGTTGGCTTTTCTATAATTATAATTCTATCATATTCTAATTTCTTCTTGTCATCTTCTGTGCAGTATGAGAAATTCCTTCTAAAAAGTGATTGGAATGTGGCACTTTTGTAACTGAACAGATCATTAGACAATGACAATATTAATCTCTTGCTTGCTGAATGAGCATGGCATATGCCATGTCCACTGGGACAAACAATAGAATTTTACAACTTCAATTTCAAGTTTCAGTTGCAGTTTGAATTTACAGCTGCAATTGAATTATTGTTCAGTTGTGTTTAGGGTTTTTGAAAAAGGAGCATAATGTATATGTAAAAAGATAAGCTCTAGTTTCCAAGTGGAAAAATAATTTATTAAAATTTACTGTAGAAGTACTTTAAACTTCACAGAATCATCTTCGGCATTTAAAATTAGAATACCAATTTTGGGGTCCTGTATATCGATAATGGGGCCTCAGCGGTAAAAAATAATTACATTTTTTGGGCTCAACACTTCCAAATTAGGAGGGTGCATTATAAAGAGGGGCAAATTTTTGAGCCCGGAAATATGATACCAGTACCGATTTCTGAAAATATATGTTTATAATTTTGATATTTTTCAGGATTCATTATACACCTAATTCTGTTTTTACACGATAGATACGTTCCCGAAGAATACGCGTAAAAACAATTCGTGTAAAAAAATATATTGCATCTATGGAAAAATAGAAGATTCGTTCCAGTCCTAAGAAATCAGAAAAAATAATACAATAAATCATGAGTTTTCATGTTAGGATCTTAAACATTTTATTTCATAATGATTGCACATGTATCATACAAAATAAATTATCATTTGAAAAGGAAAAAAACATGTCACTAAATCATGAACACAAAAATTAGGCAAAATAATGAGTTATAAAAAGATTTTATTCGTTGTCACTTTCTGACAATGACGCTATCACATCACGTGATAAGCCAAGATGGCTACTGTTGAAAGTAAACGGCATCGTTAGTCTGATAATTTAAAATAATTTTAGATGGTGGATTTTCCGAGATATATGGTTTGTTACTAAAGGTGAGATTGCTATATTTATTATAAATATCCTTCCGAATAAACACTGAAAAATGAAAATGTACGATTCATTAATAAAGGTTTACTTCAAAAATAACCGTATATCTTGGAAAATGCATAGTTCCTCTGACAAATCAATTCCTCGTCTCCAATGTCGCAGCAAAAATCTCGTAATGAAAAATGGGGTCGTGAATGAAAAAAGTTTGAGAAACGCTGCTCTACGGCGATCATCCGACGAGATAGGGAACAAAGACATAAAAGAATAATGGAAGAATAACGTAAATTTTTTTATTCTCTCTCTCCCAGATTATTTCCTATTTTTTAAATAAATATATGTTATTTGTTTTGAATAAGTATTGAAATCAATTCTAACTTTATTTGTTTTGAATAGGTATCGAAATCTCTCCTATCCTGGATCCTTGTGGTCACTTACTTGCATCTTCGAAAGTATGCTATAATTTATCGATATACGTGTTTTTACTCTGACATACATTGTGGGGACCCTACATAAATATATTAATACATACGAATTATGTGGTTATTATTTTAATTTTATATATATTGGTTATCATAATTGTATGCATTAATATATTTATTTACAAAACAAAATACTCTATTACTCTACAGCATATATTTATTTACAAAACAAAATACTCTATTACTCTACGGCGATTGTCCGACAAGATAGGGAACAAAGACATAAAAATCGTCCGACGAGATAGGGAACAAAGATATAAAAGAATAATGGAAGAATAATGTAATTTTTTTTATTCACTCTCTCCCTGGTTTGATCTCCGGGTCAGATAGCTCTCTCTCTAGCGAATTATGTTAATTGTTATGTTAATATTGTGTTTTATTTCCTATTTTTTAAAAAATATATGTTTTTTGTTTTGAATAAGTATCGAAATCAATTCTCCTATGTGGATCCCTGCGTCACTTACTTGCAATCCTATTCGAAAGTATGCTATACTTTATCAATATACGTACTTACTCGCGACCCTATTCGAAAGTATGCTATAATTTATCGATATACGTGTTTTTACTTGTGACATGCATTGTGGGGACCCTACATAAATATATTAATGCATACGAATTATGTGATAACCTTACATATATATATTAATGCATTACGAATTATGTGATAACCAATATATATAAAATTAATAATAATTAAAAAAATTAATTAAAACGTACAGTACATAAAAATAATAAAATAAAAAATAATTTTTCGTTGCATAAAAAAAAAAAAAATGCATATCAATCCAGATTCGAACCCCCTACCTTCACATTATGAGCCACGTATTTATCGAGTGCACCATCTGCGCAACAATAAAAAAAAATGAAAAATAAAAAATAATTTTTCGATGCATAAAATAAAATTCAGATTACGAGCCATGTATTTATCGAATGCACCATCTGTGCACCTGATGATCTAACGAGCCACGTATTAGTCGAGTGCGCCATCTGTGCACCTGGTGATCTGTGCCACGTATTTATCAAGTGTGCTATCTGTGCACCTGCTGATATGCTATTCTTCAGATTACGAGCCACGTATTTATCGAGTGCACCATCTGCGCACATATGGATATGTTGTTATCGACTACGCCATCTGCGCTACAGCTGATCGGTTCTCTATCTATCGTTTTTAAGCTGAATTATCAAAAGTTCGATTTTTCAAGTGTTAAAAAATATATTTAGATGGACATATTCAACGAAAAGCTCGGACACATATTCACTCATTTTTGATGTATATCAAAAGTTCGATTTTTCAAGTGTTAAAAAATACTATTAGAAGGCAACAAAGTTCGATTTTTCAAGTGTTAAAAAATACTATTAGAAGGCCATAGTTTCAAAAATTCAATTTTTCAAGTGTTAAAAAATACTATTAGATGGACATATTCAGGAAAAGCTCGGACACGTATTCACTCATTTTTGATGTATTTTCACCATACGCAAGCAAATCTAACTCGGTGGGGGTCAGCTGTGTCCTCCCCTTTGTAGGTAAAAATAATAATTTTACACAAAATTAATATTTAGCATAGTATCAATGAACTAATTAAAAAATAAAATAATATTAGTTAAAACGTATTAAATTTCAAATTTATCGTGAATTATGATTACAAAGACAGAAAGTATATTTAATTTAATTGGAAATTTTCATTATAACTGATGTGGACCATCTTTTCAAGAAACAAATTAGGAACAACGTTTCCTATGGGAGAACTACCAGACAAAATGAATGTTGTTATATTTTTAATTAACTTATATGCATGTAATTAAAAGTAAATTAATTTCTCATTTATTAAGTATAATTTTATTTAATGTAATAAATAGTTTTACAGTTATAGTTTTTCAAGAAAATTCAAGAATCGGCCCTTTGAAACCCATCCTTCAGCCTTCCGATTGATCCCGTCATGGCTGTCTGTGATGGCCTCTACAAATGGCGGCCACCAAATACAAAATATCCAATATGTATATGGCGACTTCATTGCCATAATCTAATCAAATGACCATGACTGTTGAATGGCTGAAAACGTTTTCAAATTAAAATAATTTTTAAATTTTTCTAGTTACATGCTTTGTTTCTTTTAGTTTAATTGAGTGCAGGATGAATAATTAATAATAATTTATTCATCCTTATTATTCATTATTCTTGTTAAATAATATTTAATAAAAATTGTTTTCAAACCATATTTGAAACTGATCGTTCTAATAACTATATTCTATTTAATTTCTAGAAATAATTTCCATTTAACGATTTTCTTACGCAATATTAAATCTTGAAATGTAAACGTCAGACAAAATAAATATTCCAGAATACAATGACCGCAATTTACTTCTACATTATTTTTATATAACACTGATTTCTAATCGTTTTATTTGGACACAACTCGGATTAGTTAGAGCACGTTATTTCGCTAGCTATGTGAAGCACAAATAATTTTTACAAATATGTAACCGATGGTTCTTTAGGTGTTATGTAACATATCGGTTACATATTTTTACAAATATGTAACCGATGGTTCTTTATAACAGTTATGTACGAATAAACCGATGGTTTATTCGTACATAACTGTTATAAAGTATAACTTTTATTTAGAACTGAAACATCGATAGATAGAATATTAGAATTCATTGAATATTTTAATTATATTTCCAGTTATATTAACGATGAATTACTATTCAAATTATGAAATGTGCTTAAAATGCTTATTTGAACCGTGTATTTCCACGAGTTTCATCTTTGGTTTCGAATTGTTTTCTTCCTGTGATTGTGAATATCGAATACGATATAATCTTCAATCTAATAAGTTTAAAAATATCTATTTCAACCTCGTCGAATTCGTTTTTTGGGAACATTTCTTCTATCTTTTTCTGCCTACAATTCCTGATATTAGCAAACATATTCCTTGTGATGGAGTATTCCATCTTATTGACAATGGCGTTATTTTCATTAAATTAACATGCACTCTTTTGGCTTTTGCTGCTTCTTTTGGAGTTAGTTGGGTGAAAAGAAATAAGCTTCTCCCTATTATAAAATTCAAAAATATTATTGGTTTAAATTCAAAACTAGAAGTTGAAAAATTGCGTTTATCTGTTATATTTGAAAAAAATTTGGATTTTCTTCGGTGGTGTTTTTTTCTTTATAATCTTTTGGTTTCAGATATTGAATGCTATTTATTTCTATCCTGTTTTGGATAAAAGAAATAATTCCCTACGAAGGACTTATCTGCTCTGTAGAATTTGGTATATGGGTCATATTACTTTGCGGTGCAATTTTCCATTACTGTTTTTTCTGTTTGGCAACAATTATTTTGGGCAGAAAAATATTTTTAATATTATCAGAAAATCTTTTCTTACTAAAATCAAAAAATCTTGATATTAAAAATAAGTTAGAAGCACTAATGATCCAGCATACAGATATATGGACATATGTCGAATATATTAATGGAATTTCAATTATCTTATAGCTCTTCTATTTTATCCTATTAATAGATACTTTTCTCTGCTATTACCTTCTCGTCTTTTAACGATATGGTTGAAGAATTAAAATATCTAGCATTATTTCTTTCCATTGTTTGTAAGTTAGCGTGGCATGCATTTTTGTAGGATTTTTTATGTCCTCCATTTACGGCTGCAGTAAGTTATGATAATCATACAATTTTATACTTTCCTTGAAATTAGTATAGTTTTATAATTAAATTTATTTCTTTAGATGCAGAACTCTTTTCAGGATATTAGAAGATTTGCTGAATGCGAACTGGAATTGGAATTCAAACTAAAAGTAAGGATACTGTGTTTTATAATTTTACCATTTAATGAATTTAATCATTTATAAAAAAATTTTGTAACTAAATAGATTTTAAACTTCATGAAAAGATTTGGGAAAATAGCCTTGTGTTATTCATTCTGTGGATATTTCTACATTTCAAAGAAATTTCCATTAAAGTTATAAATATTTATTTTTATATTAACGCAAATGATCGTTGTAAGTTTGGTTTAAATAATTTTATTTAAAATTTCATAGATGTTCAGCTCTCTCCGTTCTATATTTTAAGGTCTGATGAAGCTCCGAAACGTCGAGAATAAAAGACGATTACGTGAAACTGCACTCACTCTGAATCGGACAAAGAAATTATGAGATCAGACATAACTTTTTCTAAAATTTGTCATGACTAGAAGAATATTAAAAAATGGAAGAGAGGATAAATAGTAAATGTATTTTATGTGTTAAAGAAGATACTGATCACATATTTATTGAATGTCCAATGGAATGTAGCAATGATTATTGGTTGGGGAAATTATTTAAAACCTATCTCATCAAAGATAACATAATTTACAGTATTATCAAAAATTTAAAAACAGCTACATATTGAATTACATTATAGTCATTAACAAATCAATAATCTCTATAAAATAAAATACAAAATTCTCTTTGATAAAATTGTTGTACTCCAAATCTGATGAAATATAAAATAAAAAATGATTTTGATAATTACAGCAAACAGAAAATATTTGGAAAAATGATGAGAAATTTATAAACATCCAATGGAAATTTAAATTAAATTATATTATCTTTGAGTGTTTTATCTTTTTTATAATTTACCTGTGTTAAAATTGAGCACCTTATTTGAAATTTATATACTGTATATTATAATGATTTCATTGATTAGCCTGATCCATTTAAGGATATTTTTAATTTCATTAATAGTGTTATTACTAGTTGTATCAAAACTGTAAAAGGTTGTTCATAGTTCTAAATTTTACATTTAGTATTTTTGGAAGCAGAGAAATATAATTTAGGGTAATTTTAACCAAAATTTATAGATGAATTTACAGAAACTATAAAAAACAGCGTAAATGAAAGAGTTGTTCATTTATAATTTACGAAAAATAAAATAATTTCGTAAAAGTAGGTCATATGTTAATGAAAGTGGTTACATTCGATTCGGAATGTAAAAACGCTTCGAATTCACTAGAATTGTCAAATTATCTCGTAAAATTATGTATAAAACAAAAAAATTAGATTCATAGGCCCCAAAATCTAGGGCCTTGTATCTCAATAACGGGATCTCAGCTTGGACCTCAATAATAAAAAAATAATTTTTTTTTTGGATTCAATACTGACAAATTAGGTGATACACTACAGGAAGAGTCGAACTTTCAAATATGGATTTTAATAATCCAACCAATTGGGGCCTTGTATCTCAATAACGGGATCTCAGCTTGGACCTCAATAATAAAAAAATAATTTCCTTTTTGGATTCAATACTGACAAATTAGGTGATACACTACAGGAGGAGTCGAACTTTCAAATATGGATTTTAATAATCCAACCAATCTATATCACTCTTTTTTATTTCATTTTCATGAAAAGTATAACAGGAGTTTATATAGTATAGATATCTAAAATAATATGAATATGAAAAATATTCAGTGCATAATCATTATATTTAATTCAAATTTATTTTACCATTTATTTTATTTTCAATACTATATATTCTGACATTTATTATGAGTTTATTCATAAATATGGGTTTATGAATTGTAAACAACAATCAATATTTCAAAACATAATTTGGTCTATATCCAAGATATTCTAAAAGTGCTAGCAAATTTGATCCCGACCCTATAGATAGAAAGCCAAATTCAGCTGGTGGTATCTGATATTTCAATATTCAGAAGAGGGAAAAAACTTTGACTCTGATAAGCAGAATAATTTGAATCAAAAATTATTTTGAAATTATATTTGCAAATTTGAAATTATTAACAATCGTATTTAGATAAGATCAAATTCCAAATATAAAACATTAAAAAATTGTAAATTCACGAATGCAGATTATAAAGCTATATGTAATATAAATATAAAAAATAAAGTTCTAAAAACTGAATAAAAATTTTGGATTCTTGCTGAAATGAAAATAAAAAATCAAATCATTTTAAAATAATTCCCTATAAGATCGAAACTTATAGGAAAGAGTGAGACAAAATGGATTTTTGGAATATTGTAAGTTCGGAGTGATTTCGTGATTGATAATACTGTATTAAATTCTGTTTCTAGTCTAAACGTATGATATTACTTTTTATTTAGGAGTATTGGTGTAATTATTTGAAGAAGTACATGCACACTGGATTCTATGATTAAAGCTTCTCTGCTCTTGTTAATTTTATTAATAATGCCGAAAGTTTTTTTGACAACAGCCATGCATGACCAGAATTTGTATGCCGGAATATGTATATCTATATATATCCAAAGATATCGCAGGAATATGCAACGTGGCAAAAGTTGGTTTCATAATACTGTATATGAGATTACACAATATATAATCATATAGTGAAATTTATTGTAATTTTCTTGTTACATCTAAATTGAAAAATAAGGATAATATTGTTTTATTTGCATATAATCTCGCATTGCATGTTTTATTTATCTAGATAAATTATAAAAAATATTATTCTTATAAATCATATATTAACAATATCTAAGTTGCTTTCTTCAGAATATGAATTCCCTTCCTATTAAAGTTATGATTTTAGTATCTCTTTGATTTAAATTTCCTTAATTTATAAATATTTATACAATTTATGAATAATTTTTTTATTATTATTTTAAGTAATTCAGACTATTATACATTTTATTGCTGCTTAGTAACCTGTGGTATAAAACAAAGAAGAAAAATCGTAGTTTTATTGATTTAAATATAAATTAATAAAGTTTATACAACTTATAATAAATTAAATAATAATTTTTAAAAATTATAAAAATTATATTTATATATTTATTATTATATAATTATTATTTTTAATTTTTAATAAAAATATTAATATAATTTTAAATTTTTTCATTTTTTATGCTCAGTATATAAAATACAGTATTGTACAGCATAATTAGTCAACAATGTATATAACAATATGTCATAATTTATAATGTTAATCGTCTAAACTACTGTCTTCTTTTTAATCTTAATTTGAGACCTTTTGTTGGTCTAAGAACCATCATAAACTCGAAAGTAATCTTATCAAGGGGTAGTATTGATTCGATTTCAAAATTCATGATCACTTTACTCACTATAACTTTCATTTCCAACAAAGCATATTTTTGACCTGAAAAATTATAAATTAAACATTTCTTCCTTGATTATGAAAATGTAAATAATTATATATTGACTCTAAAGCTTACCGATACAATTACGCGAACCAGCAGAAAACGGAATGAAAGCATAAGGATGTCTTCCGATGCAGTTTTCTGGTAGAAATCTATCTGGATCAAATATTTCTGGATTTGGAAATACTTTCGGATCTTGATGTAATCCATAAATAAATAAAAAACAACTGCATCCTTTAGGAATAGTATAACCTTCTATGGATTAAAAGAATATGTAAATTGCCTGATGCACTTCAAAATGGACATTTTTTTTTTATTCCATACTTACTGATCTTTGTTTCTTCGGTACATGTTCGTTCAATAATTGGCACGGATGGAGTTATCCGCTGAGTTTCCTGTGAATAAATTGATAATTCTAATATAATATATCTATATTATAATTAAATTGTTTTTCAGTAAACGAATTATTTATTAAGATTTTTCGTAAGGTATAAAATATCTATTCTAGTATTACACAAGGTTATCTTTTAGCTTTTAGCTAGATTTTAAAAACATCATATTTTATATCAGTGCTCTCCCACTAATAACTTTAGAATTATTTGATAGATTTTTATAAAATTAAATAAGAAAATTATGCATGAATTTGATCTGGCACCATATTTTTTAATTCCATGTCTTCTATCATTCCAAAATGATTACATATACAATATATTTTTCTTTCTAGTATTGATTGCTTATTTATAGTTCATATGATTGATCGATTATCTAAAAATATTATGCATTTTGATTCCAATTCAATTCTGATTTCCATTCCTTCAGTTTTCGAGAGGGATCCGGGTTCGATTCGTTCGATCAGTAGTCAACTTTCTGGTTGACTACATCATGGGTTTAGGCCAATTTGTGATGTGCTCTAAAATGACTTTATAAAAACTAATTTAATATAAAAATATTATGAGGCTATTGGCCTCATAATATGTTCAGTTGTAAAATTTGCAGTAAATTAATTTTCATGACCTGTATTTCATTTCTTACATAGAAACAAATAAGAGACTATATAAAATAGCTCAAAATTCGTGCTTCTTACAGGTGTTTATATTCTAATTACTCCCTAAGATTTTGAATTGATTTCTAAAACATTTTTATTAGTATAATAATAATTTATATCTATATCCAAAAAACTTATGATAGCAGAATTATTATTTAAGAAAATAGTGGACAGTAGGAATAATGTTTATAACGATAAACATTGGCGGCCGGATAGCCGAGTGGTAACGTTGTCGGCATGCCATGCAGGAGGACCCGAGTTTGCTCCCGGAATTTTTCGGGGTACTGGGCCCGGCCCGACGATCCCCGTCCTTCACCATCTGGTCCCCCTCCACAGCTGTGGGTGCAGCCCGTGGTTGGAACTGGTCCCGCCCCCTTAGTAATCTTCCTGATTGGAAAGGGGGCATAAAATATGCTGGTGGGTGATCCTCGTCCTTCACCATCCGGCCCCCTTCCACGGGTGTGGGTGCAGTCTCCGGTTGGAACTGGCCCCGCTCCCTTAGTAATCTCCCTGATTGGAAAGGAGTGTAAAATATGCAAAAAAAACGATAAACATTGTTTAAATCGATCATTTAATCGGAACATTCATCAGAGAACAAACATTCAAGAAGATAGAAATCTCTCTTTCCACTATTATTGGATAATTAATTTGCTTAAATATTAGTAAATAGACATTACGAATTACAATTTTTTATTTTATTAATTAAAATTCATATGGAATTCGATTTTCGAGCCAGTTTATGTAATAATCACAAAATCAATAACGGTTTTTGAAAGTTTTCATTATATTGGAAGATTTCCTTGTAGAGGAATTAAAGTCATTCGGATTATCGCTTATTCGAACGTAAAAATTATTATTTACCTTATTATAAAATATTATTAATAATGTTTTAAAACAGCACTACATAGTACAGGTAGAATATCCCAATCCGAAATGCTTGTTTTCCGACAACGTTTCGAATTTTGGAATTTATGATATTCCATATAATGGAAATGTAGAGAATTGAGAAAAAAATTATATTTTCAGAAAAAAAACCTTTTTTATTTGATATAAAAAATAATATAAATGTAACAAACAATGTAAATCTATTTATTTATCAGTTTTGAAAGATTCTTATTAGTGTTATTCATAGGATTATCATTATCAGATCTTTATGATAATTTTAACAATATGTAAACAACGCAACAGAAAATAACTTCGAATGGTCAATAATGGTTTATTGAATCCCGTCAGTGTGCCATTATTGTGCTTGTATTATTGAATTGGTTTTCATAGGGCAAATAATGGTCTTATCCAATCCTATCCCAAAGAACGCTCTGTTTAAGGATTTCGGATTGGGGAAACGCAACTTGTATATGAAAAAACTGCATATGTTTTCTGTATTTTATTTATTATATATGCAATAAATACTTTCTCGATTGTTTCAATTTTTTTGCCCTTTGTTCAAAATAAGCATCAGAAATAATTCACAGTTGATGCCATTTTTAGATATTGAATGCATATGAAAAATACAGCAGCTCGCAGTGAGAACGCTGTAATGTCTGATTGCTGAGTATCCACTGAATAGAATGTGGAATAAAATAAGAGAAAATTCTGTCATTGTAATAATGATACTAGAATTGTTTACATTTTATTAATATGTAAAGAATTAAGCATTTGTAACAAATGAAAATAAAATAGAAAAACAAACCTTCAAAACACATTCCAAATATTTCATTTCTCTGGTGTCTTCTACGGTTATAGGTCTGTCTTTATCATCGCCAAATATGCTTTGTAGTTCTTTATACACTTTATGTTGGATATTTGGATGGCATCCTAAATGATATAGAGTCCAACTTATACCCATAGAGGTTGTATCATGACCCTGAAAACAAATTCAAATTGATTATAATTTTGTAAACATGTATATCAATAATTTGTTCAATGTAAACTAGATGATAAATGGTACAAAAATAAAAAATAACGTTATTAATAAACAGTTTTAGAAAGAAGTAATCAGCTTATTTTCTATGCAAGTCCGCCATTTTGGAATGATGAACAAGTGTCATCATCTCAAAGAGAATGATATCTTTTCTAAATCTGCCAATTATTGCTTTAAAAAATATTAGAGGATAATTAAAAAGTTTGAAAGTTTTTTTTATTTTTAAATAAATGAAAAGTATAGAATCAAGAACTGAGGCCTTGACGATAGTTCGATATATGAATATCTCTAATGAATTCTATAAAATCTATAATTTGATTTAAAAATATTTTGTAAAAGTATTTTTAATCAAATTATATATTTTATAGAATTCATTAGCGAGATGACTTACGTATAAAGTGATCTAAGTAATGAATTGCATATTTGAAAATCCAAACTGATTTGACAGCTAAAGAGAAGAAATATTCATATATTAAAGGAGCCTAAGAGAACAAGTAAATTTAATATTCTCCTTTTACTATAACTTCAATTTATGGAATAAAACTACAGAATGGATATTCCTATTGGCTTATATTTTTGCACATCAAACACTATCAGAGAGGTTTTCCTCTCTGTTTTTATGTATCTAGAACAAAACGAAAATATAAAATTTTGTTACATCAGAATGAAGAATAAGAACAAAATTATATAATTTTTATGAATTAAAAATGATTTAGCATGAATTTTATTGCAGTTCACAGTAAAATCATTTTCATCTAGAGTTTTCATTTCTAGTTTAATAATTTTACTATTTTTGATCTTATTTTAATTAATTCTGTGACTAATTCTTGATAACTTTTCAATTAATCATCAGAATCAAACGAACAACCTATGTAAATATGTTGTTCGTTTATTATCATTATAACAAAATTAAGTACTTTAATTAATATTACTTAACAATCTAAACAAAAATTTAATAAAATAGTATTTTATATCTAACAGTGTATTAAATATGCTGCAGATATTATTTTAAGAACAATAAAAATTTTCTTATAAAATAAATATTGATCTTTTATAGGAAATTTATGCATGTTTTATCTGTAATCAAAAGAATTTTCTAGGCTATTCATTTATAAAGATATTAATTATAAAAATATAGAAATATAGATCAATCTTACTTTTAATAAAAACTGACTTTAGCTTCTTTATTGAGGAAAACTGTTTTTCAGTTTTATGTGGAGAAATTCTGATAATATAGATTTACCTTGTTTAACGCGCTTCTGAACAGTATTGATTCTTAATAGTGATATTTATCAATGAAATATTTCTTTAGAAGAAAATAATTCTGGCATGTCAATAAAAATTTGATGCTTTTTTCAAAATAGAATATTTCACAATTTGATCCATCTTCTTCCATGCTTCTCGCAATGTTCGCTATGTTTATATGTTTACAACAATGATTTTTATAAGAGGGCTGTGCCGTAAACTAGTGAATTCATTAATTATTAGATACTGCACATAATTTTCCTTTTGTTATTATTCATTTGGCAATTAAAATTTATTTACTGAATCATATTTGTTATACATTCTCTACCATTGTTTAAGTAACTCAATAATTTCAATAAATCCATAAAATTAATAGTACAGTAAATAATAACATGATTTCTGGTAGGCTTCTTCGTTCAAACTCTATTATAAGAATTCAGTATAGATAATATTTAATGCATTAAATTTGATATGCGTGTATAATATTGGTTATTGGATGATTTTTATGCTTAATATTAAAATTACTGTTTAATCCAGTATTTTCTTGTACAGTATTTGACAATTTAACAATTTTAAAAATTTAAACTATTAAATTCAATTTGATATAAATTAAGTTATAATATTGATGAGAGAAATAGTAAAATATTTTAACTACAAATAAACTTACCTCGAACATGAAAGTATCTACTTCTTCACATATATCTTTATCGGTGAAATTGCTATTCCTGAATTGATATTTAATTAATGTATCTAAAAGAGGTTCTTTCTTCCTGTTTTCATAATTGTCTGATAATTCTTTATTAGACTCGTATTCCGCTTTTAGTTCTTCTTTTCTTTGCTTTAAAACCTTTGGGGAAAATGTTCATTAAGGATTATTTGCCCATGGAGAAGCTGACCCTCAACCGATTTTGATTTAATTTTATAAATATGTAAACAGAAAAATAAACAGAGTATGATCTTAATTTCCGAGAAAAATCGATAGGGCCGGTGCTATAATTAAAAATTGCGAAAACATCAGAAGATTATTATTACAGGAAAATGGTGTATTTTTTATAACAAACACAAGAAAATAATAGTAAATATGACGCTATACACATTAATATTATCAAGTTTTCTTTTTTAAAAAGATAATTTGGGCCTTCAAAATATTTCAAAACATGATTTTTGGTAGATTTCTAAAAATGTTACTAATTTTATTTCTTGCATAATATTAGTATCTTAAAAGATTTTAAAATTGGATTAAAACTTCGAACAGAAAACTGTGAAAAACAACAAAAAATAATAATAATAAAGGCGTCCCCTATAAGTAATTTGTATTTGTAAGAGCAATATTTTAATTTCATCTGTCGTCAATACTGTTAAATTATCTTAAATAAATCGCATATGTCAAGTGTCATTAACTAATTCCGTTGGTTCTACTGTTATAAGTTTTTTGAGAGTCTAATATTTTCATTAATAGCGCGATCCTCGTCAATTTAATAAAAAATGATGATTGATAGCAATATTCTGTTCATTGTCTATAACATGTACAAACTTTGAAGATCTAACGAGGCAATTTCACCAGGGTACTGCAAAACATTCTTTTGTACATTTTTTTATTAAAGAATTAAAGCCAAAAAATTATTACTACTATTATATCTTGAACAATTGGATTTTTGACAGAAATTTATTTAACGTTAAAACATTGAAACTTTTTTAAGTTTTTTAAAAATTATGTAGGTTATAAATATCATAAAAAATAATCAATTATTACATTCATTTCAATATGAGATGAAAAATTTTATGTTTTTAGTTACATCATTATGTTTTTAGGCTAATAGTTACGTCAAAGGATTAGTGCTTCAACAAATCGGTAATTTGAAATGATCATAATCATTTATTCATTAGTTCAAGTTTCGGTATTTACTGTTAAAATAACAATGATTTTTTTCCTTAATTCAACGAAAATAGGTTTTTTTATAGATTTTTTTAATGTCTTTTTGTAATTGGGATTTTAAATCGGAATCTGGTGATCAGAGCGAATTTTGTTTAATTACTTCTTATTGGTAATTCATAATTTCAATTCGAATTTCACAAATTTCTTATATTGAAGGTATAATAAAATGTTATTTTTACATTTAAACATTTTTTAAGAGTTCTTTTCAGTAAACGATATTCACCTTAAGTCTATATATCTGTTATGCAAATATTTCCTCAATATGAAATATGTTTACAGATGATCGATCATGAAAATGATAAGCATCTTTAAGTAGATAAGCTGTTACTAAAAGATGAACTTTAAAACCCTTCAAATTTAAATCGGAGAAAAGATGATATATTCACCTTAAGTCTATATATCTGTTATGCAAATATTTCCTCAATATGAAATATGTTTAAAGATGATCGATCATGAAAATGATAAGCTTCTTTAAGTAGATAAGCTGTTACTAAAAGATGAACTTTAAAATCCTTCAAATTTAAATCGGAGAAAAGATGAGAACCTAAAATGATACAGATCTGATGATCAGGCCGATGTACAGACTGACTGTGAAAAAAAGTCTTATATTTCTGTTCTATTAAGAAATAGTTTTATCTTGTTCCCGATTGAAACCTGAGGGTTTTAAAGGTCAGCTTTTAATGCCAACTTATGTGTGGAATAGGTTATTTTATTTTTTCACTGCGATTTATAATGTCTACAAACTATGCAATGAGAACAGACTAAAAAATCTATTCTCCTACAGATGGGAATATAATTCACTCTTGTTTCATCTAAAAAGCTATTAAACATGCTCTCTTTTAATAATGACTGTCACATCCCTCTTTTTTCATGCTTTCATATATTCTTACTTCATTCTCATTTTTCAAAAGATTAAACATCTGAGAATATCCTCTAATTTTTCATAATCATAAACTAAGATTCTAGCAATGTGCATAAGCTTATACAATAAAAAATTGATATCATATCATTATCAGTTTTTTAATATCATCTATTATCAAATTTGATTTATATAAATATTAAATTTGATTATATAATATGCTAAAAATGCATTATTGTATAAATAAATAAAAAATTTATTTCTCATACTTTTGAAGTCAAATCGTGAAGAACTGATAAAATCTTCTTTAATCTTTTTCCATCAAACGTTTGTTGGAAAATGAAGTCATTAAATAACCATGGTTTTGTAAATCTAACCATAAAAATATCTGAAAAACTGAAATAATAATTTATCATTTATATATTCTAAATAATTAATATATTTGATTAAATATATTACAATAATTTTTCCATGGCAATAAAATTTATTCAAAATACAATAAACTCGTTTTTTCCGTAGTTTATCTTTTGATTATAACAATATACAATATTATTATTCAGGCCACTATAATTCATCACCTTTATTTTTCAGGATATTTATGATATTATCTGGCATCCTAATAATAACTATTGATAATTTTTCAAATGTTGCAAACTGTACAAATTTAAATTTATAGTCAAAGTATTTTTGCAAATATAACGACTTCTATATCATGTATTGGAGTTAATTTTAGTGAGTGATATAACTAGCCATAAATATTTAACCCAATATATCAATGTCTAATTGCTTATTTTGTTTTTCTATGATAAAGCTCATTAATGTTGCTAGTATCAATATTTAAATTTATAGTCAAAGTATTTTTGCAAATATAACGACTTCTATATCATGTATTGGAGCTAAATTTAGTGAGTGATGTAACTAGCCATAAATATTTAACCCAATATATCAATGTCTAACTGCTTATTTTGTTTTTCTATAATAAAGCTCATTAATATTGCTAGTATCAAGATCACTCTATCTAATGATAAATTCGATCTAATGGTACAATCCAAACCCAATTGCGTGCCAGACAAGGAATAATTTACATTAATAAAATAGGAGTGTATTTAATCAATCATTACTGATGAATTATTGATATAAAACAATGCTAGTATTAAATTATATGATACAGTAATTCACTATGATAAAACACTTTTCAGAAAATAGTTATAAATTTAATTACAGTTATTATACAAATAATTATAGTTTATTCTGTAATTTAAAATTTGTGTATTTATTAAAACTGTTTATATATTACCAGCAATGAATGAAAAGCAGGCATTGTATAGAATGCCTGGCGTTTTTGCGCAAAATATGAAGCGATTAATATTACATATACTTTGCCTCTAGGCATTATATAGAATGACAAATGCTATTTAGGCAAAGTATTAAAAGAGAGTCATGAAATCAATGATAAAATACAAAAAAGATGTTAAATTAAAATTTATTTATAAAAGGAACTTTAAAAATATCAATAATTTTATCAAACAGGGTGCAAAATATAATTGATTCATTGTCTCTCAAAAATAAAAATAAACTATTATCTGATGAATTATATTTTGAGCAGATTTTAGGAATATTTTTTAAGGTGACCCGAACATTTTAAAATTCTCTGCATATTTTTCCAGGAAAAATCAAAATCTGGGAAGTTTTTTGAATGATTTACCTTAAAATGTTTTTAAACTAATTATTAAGATTGGCTATATCTTCAATTATCAATGATAATCAGAGGCGATTTAACGGCGGGCGCATCGAGCCCGCGTCCGGACCCTCAACTTCTGGAGGCCCGCAAAATCCCAACTTTACATATTTTTCTAATGCAATTTTAAATACAAGTTTTCAATCAATAGTAAAACCTGATAGTATGTTTATATTCGCTTATTTTCATTAACAATCAAAGCCTAAATACAATGACAAACAATTATCGTATGCCGAATACGAATATTACACTGGCAACACTACGAAAAGTATGTAGTAACCTACTTCACCTTTTGCTACTCAAAATATAAATAGTACATAATATGTTTTATTTATTTAAAAATATGGCTAATACAGTGCTCCCGGATATAACGCTCTCGTTTTTACCGCGGATTCGGATATACTGCGGGTCTTTCCTGTTCCCCATTCGTTTGAAAGAGATTCTGAGAAAAATATAATACATCACATAAGCGACGTCCATCCGTCACAACACGAAGATGGATTGCAGAAAAAGGAAGATTGCGAACCTTCTTGGATAAATTGGACAGCTTTCTCTTATTCTCTAATTTAGAATCACTAAATTAAAATAAGAAAAGCCGTCGGTTACAGCGCAGTTGTCTTATAACGCGGGTCGGATCACCACCCCGCAAACCCGCCTTATAACTTGGGACCACTGTATGTATTTTTATTCCCTTGATTCTTTCTTTTTTTAAGGGCCTCAATATTTTCTTCTGCACCCTGGGCCTCAACCGGTCTTAATCCACCATTGATAATAACAGTAGAACTTTCGATAACATTCCTGGTAATTAATGATTCACTTGTTGAATATCACATCATTTTTAAAATACTCATTTGTTGTTCTGCAAATTCCATTTATAATATATAACTCATTTCCTATGGCTAAGATCTTCCGGTTTTATATTTAAGTTAAAAATGCGAGTTTCATCTACTTCAGTCATAAATCCAATATCAACTAATAACCTTAAAAATTCATTTAAAAGTTAAAAATGCGAGTTTCATCTACTTCAGTCATAAATCCAATATCAACTAATAACCTTCTACTATTCATTTAATTTTTTTTTTCGATATTTTCTGGCAACATTCATATATATAGTAAGCGTGCTTAATTCAAATTAAAAAAAAATTCGCCGGCTGTTAATTTATTTGAGTACTCAGAAAATATTTTCAGAATATTAAATAAGAATATATTGGATTCTGCAAAAGTAGTGTTAATTAATTTAAATAGAAACTTTTCCCACAAGAGATAAAGTAAAATCAATTCATTTACATTCAATTTTTCCAAAAAAAAGTTTTCTTTTTGTGGATCTTTTAAAAATTTGATGTTCGAAAGCCGGAGTGTAAAGTCCAGCCATAATAGTAAAGCTAAACGATTATTCTTCGTTTATTAGTCTTTTTAGGATTTCATTTTGCCATCGGCTTAGATCCGGCTCTGAGCGGAAGTATTTTATACTTTACCTAAATAGCATTTGTCATTCTATATAATGCCTAGGAAAAGTATATATAATATTAATTGTTTCATTCTTTGCCTAAATACGTAATAGCATTTGTCATTCTATATAATGCCTAGGAAAAGTATATATAATATTAATCGTTTCATTCTTTGCCTAAATATGCCAGGCATTCTATACAATGCCTGTTTTTCACACATTGCTGGTAACATATATATTGTGTTATGAATTTTTACAAATTAAAGAGATTTTTTAATATTAAATAATTCTTATTTTATAATAATTTAATAACTTTTATAAGATAAAAGTAACATTGATACATACTCTTTCAAAGCGTTGATATAATCAATTCTGTTTTTACTTTGGGATTTTATTTCGACACCCATCGCTGTTTCTAAAATAAATTAAGAATTTTCTTAGAAAAAAAGATACAGTTTTTTAATTTGAATTATATCAAAAATTTTTACCGCTGATGATATCCAAAGTACACAGAGCGATCAAGGGAACAATATCCACCCAGTCTTTCTTCAAATATTCCTCCAGATTTTTGATAAACAACTTGGCATTTTTATCAAATGTTGGAATAAATTCGTCCAAGATACGATAATGGAATGTGGGCGTAATCAGCTTTCTTCTAATTTTCCATTTATTGCCAGTACTTCGATCGTATCAAAGTTATAATGATAACATATTAATTCATTCTCTCCTATTAGTTTAGAATTAAATCTGAACTAATAGGAAAAACTAAACAGTTCAGAAAATGAATAAAATATATCTAGTAAACCTACTTATTTATTATTTTTTTCCTCTTAAATTTTCTTATTTTCATATAATAGTTTTTCATAAAATTACCTAATCAGTAAACCTTTTCCGAGCCAGCATTCCAGAAGATCATAGGCATGTCCTTTATCTAGCATTGTGAAACTGGTAACGATTGGCTGAAAAATTATTATTGCATGATTGTAGTAGAAATTGCTTGTACCGTTTCCTTAATAATATTCTATACAGAATTAGTAATAATTTATAAAACATTTTAATTTTCAACAAGAACATCGAAAACTGATAAAATCTATAAAAATTCGTAATGAATTTCTTTAACAATAATTACATTTACTATATTAATAATGAATAAAATTTATTGTCTACTTAAAGATTTTTCATTATTTTCATTCGTCTACCAGATAGCTTCAGGAAAAAATATCATTCTGTCTGAAGAATCTGAGATCTCTGATTTTATTCTATTTTTCAGAAAGAACCTAGATATACTCATTGATCCCATCCTTTAAGATGTCGATTCTATCATAGGTACGGATTTTCTTGGTTTTTAAACTGTTTTATATCTTCTTGGATACTGTGCAGAGGAGCTCGTTCAAAGCTGCGATGGAATCGGTTGTCAGATGAAAGATGAGATTCAATGCCCAGAACTAGATATCATTTGAAAAATCTGTGTAAGATCCGGAATTGAAGTCGGATTTTTCCATAACAGAAGTATAATATATGTACTTCAACGCATAACTAAGACCAGTTCAAGATATGTTTCTAAATAATCCATTGTCTTATATTCTTGAACTAAAGTCAGCGGCGTTAAAAGCCATTTCAGCATTAAACTTCATTTTTTTTTTATCACCACATTTTTCAAATTCGTTGGACTTTTGAAATCATAATACATGACAAAAAATTCCTATCAAATTTTTATTTAAAAATTTCTTTCTCAGTTAATAACTTATCAGGAATCTATCATTTCAAATATTAGGATAATAAAATGTTTTCCAAATTTACTTGTGATTATCAAACGTTGTCGAATGAGAATTAAGGTTTAGCTTTTTAAACATGTTGGAAGTCAAAATAATAAATTTTCAATACGCTTAAAAAACAATAAGCTTAATATGTAAATCTAGTATTTATGTTTAACAATGCATTATGATATCTTTCCCAAAATAATAAATTTAGAATTTTTCATTTGTTTTCTTTCTAAAATAAACCACAAAAATAATGCATAGATTCAGTTCTTTTTTCTTATTAACGAAAACATTGGAAATTGCTGAATATTTCAAAAGCTAATCCCAATTCATAAATATGATATTGTACATCTATTGAAAAATGATTGATTTAGTTATTTTCTGAAATTTATTCTAACAACTTAGGATAAAAAATTGTCATTACGCAGAATTTGATTACTATATCTTGATCAATATTCAGATTCATAAGAAAAATTATGAATATCAACATAATTTACATGACATATTATATCTAAATCCATAGATTAACAGCATTTTGGGAAGTATTGTTCCTTTGCAGATATTTATTTCTACATTATTTCTATCGGAAAACGCATGATACATAAATGGAATTTGAAAATATTAAAATCAAAATTCTGAAATTAAAATAAAATATATTAGTTACTTCGTTAAAAATGCACTAGGTGATACATATTTAAGCGAAGATGGATTGAAGTAAATGGCTGTTTAATCCCAGAACTTTTTTATTTTTGATTACAATCCTTCTATCACCTATGAGGAAATTCATTTATCGAGACGTTAACTTGCGAAACTTAAAGCATTTATTTTGTTATGGAAAATAAAACTCATTAATTTTTTCTTTCTTGTATCATTATTTTCTATGTATTAGCTACTATTAGTTAAAATTATCATTCGTTGACTTTTATTCATATTGTTATATTGTTGTTTTGCTTTTATTAATTCATTTGACATTATTTTATTTTTATATGTTTAGAAATTATACACTTGTATGGCACAGTATTTGATCCACGAGGTTCTTATGCCATTGAATTTCATATCACCACCATTGAATTGTAGAAACACAACAAAAATTATATAATTTTGTTGTTGTTTTTTTTAAACATTACACAAATTTTTCGTCGCAGTATTATTGTATTAATTTATACAGCATTCAGATTAATCTGGAAGTCAATCTCAACAATTTTTAGCTTTTGAGAATGAAAATGTTCGTTATTATATCAAATATAAAGAATTTCAGAACTAAATAATTGATTGCTGCAATATTTTGCGCTAAGTGAAAAATATAAACAAACCACTGTTTTCATTGTTTAATTTTAAATATTATGTTGTTACATAAAATTATATTTAAGTCAATTCATCAAAAATATAACTACAAATACAGTCGAATCCGGTTATAAGGGAATCGAGGAGACCTACACTTTTTGTCCCTTATAACTTATTGTCCCTTTACTCCCTTATATCCGAATGTGCAACAAATCGGCGCGTCATTGGGTGGGCAAAGTAAACATTGAAGAGTTTTCAACTAGGATTGTTATTTCGGTTTTAACCGAATATCGGTTATTTGAGTTGTGTAATTATTCGATTACTGGTTATGGATCTTGTATCTGTAGTATACATAAAATGGGAAATAATTAATACTAGATATTAACCGCTCATATAAATGAGAGGAAATCCTGTCATTTAATCTCATAAACTTGGAGTATAACTCTTCTTCTTCTTCTTGGGTTACTGGAGTATAACTTTTTTTACGCTCATAAACTTGGAGTATAACTCTTCTTCTTCTTCTTGGGTTACTGGAGTATAACTTTTTTAAGCGAATAATATGGAGGTTCTAGCTGGGGCTAGAACTTGGAACCTCCATAATATGGAGGTTTCTAGCTGGGGCTCCGAATACGAGGTTGGTACGTAATTTGGTTCGAAGCGGGCATGCCCGCCGGGCGGTCCGGTGTCTGTATGGGGTCCCATCGCGGACCCTAGGGACGGATTTGGACCCCGCCAGCAGTCCCGGTTCCGTGTAGGAACCTGCGAGTGAGACCCCAGTGACGGACGCGACAACTACCGAATAGTACGAGGTGACCCCTTTAGGAGCCTTTTACTCCACGCGGAAACAGACGGTGGGAATATTCTAACCCCTTATCCACAGGGGAGAGTATAACTTTAAACCATTATGGATAAAACTGGACCCTTTCGCGACCGAATCAAAATCGGCTTATTAATCCCTCTGCCTCCCACGCAATCAGCAGCATCCGGCATTTACCAGGTCCACAGACTTCAAACAAGTTTCGACGTGGAGGCTCTTCTCCACCTCGAGGCGAACCGAGAGAGTGGAGAGAAAATCGGTCTCACAATCGATTTTATCATGTGAGAGGATCCTTATTATGAGCCAGGCACACATCTAGCCTATTTTCAGCTGGAACCTTTGTAATCGAATGCTGCTGCTTGTTAAATTCTTGAAAATGTCCAAAGCTTGCTCTTGACTTTTCTTTATCCTTCCTGCAGAAGCTTTTTTCTTATCACTTCTTATTTTCAGTTTGAAATCTTCGTAGTCGAATGCTGTTCTTGCTAAATTCTTGATTTCACTCTATTGTTGTATCAGCGTATTATTTAAGGATTGTTGATGCAAACTCCTTCCGTATTGTTAGAAGCTTTACGTCAATTACATTTTCAACTAGGATTTTTAATTCTGGGATATTTAACATAATTTTTCTTTTTTTAAATTATTTTAAGTTATTAATTTATCAAGATAATGAATTATCGTATATAAGCATTTTCTTTTTATAATACACAACCCTAGCATTACTTTTTTGTCGCTGAATCACCGCGTGATAAAACATTGATTTACTATCTGGCCAGTCGAATTCTAACTTTCACTTCATGATCGACTCCTCTATGAGTGTGGACGGTCGTGGTGATCATTGAAATGCCCACCAAGCAAGTGTTACTTGCTTATACTTTTTTTTTTAAGTTAAATTCTTTATCTGATTTCTATTATTAATAAAACGATTATCCGTTTTTAAATAATTTTTATTTTCACTTAATAATACTTTATAACTACATTTTTCATTGGCGTAATGTGAATGCTATCCTCAGACTACTTAAGTCAGAATTATTTACATGGAAAAATCGTCTACGTGAACAGGAACTAATGATAACAAAAAGTATGTTTGTTGATGAAAAGCATTTACGGGCTTCACCAATCTGGAAGAGAATGATAATTTACCTCTTGACGAATTTTTGAAGTCATTCAGACTTAAGAGATCAAAGGCATATCCATGCATTTATTACGATAAAAGACAAGGATTGATTATAGGAATAAATGTTGACAATCTATTCATCCTATCCAAAAGTGAAGTAACAAATCGAAGCGTTTAAAAATAAGATCGCTATAGTCTTCGAAGTAAAAGATCTAGGAAAATTAGATTACATCCTATCTATAAAAGCTGATAGACATGAAGATAGTTCCTTACTTCGCTTATGCTGATGAACTGCTAAAAACTTTAAGAAGGTTTAGCACGAAGGGAACATCCACATCTTTAGATCCAGGTATAAAGTTTAGTAAAGGAACTGATAAAGAAATAATGCGCAAAACCATCAAGTACTTGGAGGTCTTTTATATTTTGTAGGAGGCACGAACCAGATTTAACATTTACCACTACCTATATGAGCTAATTCAATGGCCGACCTAGCAAGGAACATTGGGCATGTATGAAACACAATACTCTATGTGAAGCAAACAAAAGATTTGGGTTTAACGTTCAGGAGAACTGGAAAACAGCTGACTGTTTTCTGCGATGTAAACTGAGCTAGACCATCGTTTAAATTGCACGGACAGCAATTTCATTTGCATTCTTAATACTCCAGAAAATTGCATTTCCTGGAGTATTAAGAAGCAATGAACAGCATTATCAACAGTGGAAATTAAATACTTGGTTATGTGTCATGTAGAAAAAGAAGTACTTTGGATGCAGAATTTCTTAACGGAAATTGGAGCAGGTGAATTTACTTCATTACTGCATATTCTTTTTTATCGAGATAACCAAAGAGTGATATCATTAGCAAAGAAATAAATGACATCGAAGAGAAATAAACATACTGATTAGCGACATTTCTTCCTCCGAGAAAAGACTGAAGAAAAACAACTGAGTTTTAATTACAAATCAACAACTAATATCCTGATAGATAAAAAGATAAATATAACTAATAATTTGATAGATAATGCTAACTAAAACGCTAAAGCAGTAAGTTGACGAAAAATCAACCACCAAAAACAACGGCAAAGAGAAAAAAACGGTTTTATGCTAGGAGTGATAGAATAAAATATTAATGTGCTTAATCGCCGATAGTTAGCGCTGACACTTTGAGGGAAGTATCATTTGTGCCGAATTGTGCGTACAATTTATTGTTTGCATTCATTCCCTCGGTATGTATGTACAGTAGAGTCTCTGTAATCCGACACATATGGTTCCGGGGCTTGTCAAATTTCAGATACTTGTCGGATTATTGGATGTTCAATGAAAAAAATGGAATTACACAAACGAATATACTCAATTTATTAAGACTTTCCTGTCTGCTCTTGCTGTTCAAATCTTTCTCAAACCTCTCAATTTTATCCCGAGTTTTTTAATATCATAAATGTTGGCACGTCCAATACCATACATCGAAGCTAACTTGTAAGTCATTAAACTTTTATCCCTTGTCCAGTTTCTTAATTATTTCTGCTTTTTCAACCATAGTCAATGTCTTGTGTTTTCGTTTTTCACTTTTTATTTCCGACATTATATAATGATAAACAATAAACACTGATACAATAAAAAGCATACTATTTTACAATAAACAGTGTACCCAGCTAGAAAGTTAGTGTAACTATAATGCCTGCGCAACAAATGAATAGCGACTGTTAATTTGTTTACGTCAGATTCGCTCTCGCATATCGACACGTTGTGACATGAGAAGTTCACGTGTGCGGCGCGATGATTCGCAAAGTGTCGGATTACTGGAACTGTCGGATTGGCGAAAGGGCCGGACTACAGAGACTCGACTACACGTTGTGACATGAGAAGTTCACGTGTGCGGCGCGATGATTCGCAAAGTGTCGGATTGGCGAAAGGGCCGGACTACAGACTCGATTGTAATTCTCTCTCGACAGTAAACTTTCGTCTTTGTAGTTAATCAATCTCACTTATTAATTTTTTGGCATTTACAATATCAACATTACTTTCCTCATTTTGGACCTATTGGGCTGTATTCTTCAGAAACCTTTAACATTTACATAGGCTGAACTATGTGATCTATGGAGACATTTCTAGAGCAGAGAATTATTCATCTGTTAATTTTAACCGAATTGGGTTAAAATTTCCATATTTTTAACCAAAGCTGGATATAAGATACTGAGCTATGTTATGTCTATATTCCAAATTTGGTGAAAAGTGGTTAAAAATGCAATATGTAGAAGTATTTATGGAAAACGGACCCAAATTTTCCTTTATTTTGCCGATTATGCTGAAATTTTCAGATGATCTCAAGTAATCTAAGAAATACTTATATTCCAAATTTCATCAATATTGGTTGAGCAATGCGACTGTAGAGGCGTGTGCGGAGAAGAAGAATAACGCTTTCTTGTCGATTTTTGCGATTTTAAACTGCTTAGTTCCATTATTAATTGGATTTAAATCTTCAAATTTGGCAGTCGGTGTCTTATTGAATACTTTTCTCGAATATAATTGCCAAGTTAATAATAATTAACTTAGGACCAAAGTTACAGCGAATTTTGGCTGTAATGATTCTAGTAATAAAATTCATTCAATGACTATTGTATCTGGTTTAAGAATCACTTCAATGCCTCTTGAGACTGGTTAATGGTGAAAAGGCAGAATTCAATTTTGCCTATCATAAAAATGTTTCCTGACTTTTCCAAGTATTTCTGTACAAACACTGAGGTTTATAATATGGGTTACACAATGACATGGAGTCTCTGATTAAAAATTTAACAAAATATTTAGAAACTTATGACATGCAAGTTCAAATTCATCATTATTATACTTTTCTAGAGGCATTTGTCTATGGGAAAGTAAAAATTATTGTAATTGATTAAAGTTTAATAAAATACTTTAATTTAGTTAATGATGACCTCAATATTGGACAAACACAACACTAACTGAAATTTTTTGTTATAATTAAAGTTTTCTGTATTTTGAATTACTATTAATTTTGCATTGGGTTTTTTAAAACACTACTCTCTAAAGAAAGGTAGATTAGAAAAATAAATATTAAAGATCTAACCAGCATATCAAAACAGATTAATTAAATACATTCTATTGTGTGTACACCCATTGTAGATAAAACATTAATAGCAATTAATAACCAAAATAAACCCATTGCAGATATAAGTAGACATGGGAATTAAAATAAACCAAATTCTTAAATTCTTTCTTATAAAAGTCCTATGTATTTTTATGTCTAGAATCTCTAGATACATTATATTTGTGCTACTAGTATTTCATAATGATTATGAGAAAATAATTAGTAATTCTAAAGACTACTAATGGAATATTTTTATTTCCTGATGTAAAATTAAATGGCAAGTGATCAGGAGAGAAAATTTAATACAGGAACATTTTTGACCTACTTGCAAGGTCTTCTTAAGTTGTGCTATTGATACAGAAAGGTTACGATGGCAGGGTTCCATGTCAGTAGGACAACTGAAAAAAGATCTTACCAATAGACCAAAAACATTCCTGTAATAAAATTTTCTTTCCTGATCAGTATTGTTTATTTAATATCAGAGATTATGAGAATTACTTATATATATGATTAATAATCTTGGCTGCCAATTGCCTGCCAGAATAAATAATAATAATTTATCAATATAAAATTTTCATGAATTCTGAGAAATATTTATTTTACATAAGATGAAAATCACAATTATCTGTCAAATATCATGCATTGAAATAATTCTTTCATTGATATTAATTTTAAAAAATACTTTGTCATAGAAGTCTGATACTTTACTATGACAAAGAACAAGCTTTTATATGGGATCTAAACAGTGAGATACTATCTTTTCATTGAAGTGTACCTCATCAAACTATAGTCTATTTCAAGATAACCTGACAGTAAATCACTACCATTGTTGTGGATTTCTACACAAAGGAAAATAGTTCCTATTAGTTAAATTTAATATTAATATTTTAAAATATAAAAATGATATATTATCTTATATAATTTGTGTTTTGGGAAATAAAATATCGAAATATTAAATTATTGAGATGATTTAAAAATATATATTTTAAAATCACGTGACAAAATTTAACGAAATATTGTTGTTATTTACAAATCGCGTATGAATACAGTGTTACCTTTGATGGTTCGGCTGTCAGGTTATCTTGAAACAGACTATAGTAATTTTCACATTAGTTGACAGTTTTCATAGGAATTTACATGTACATGAATAAATGGAACAAAAATTTCTTTTACCTAACACCACCATGCATGATATTACTGTCAAATGATAGCTTTACTATCAATTTGCAGAGAATTTTATAATCATCTTTTATTTTACATTTATTATTTTATTTTTGAAACTCTTTTTTCAATTTTTAAAGCTTAAGATATTTCTATAGGGTTGTTCTGAAAGTAATTTCATTTTTTTCATGAAAATGAATGACAATTTTTTTTATAGTATATAAATATGTTATTTAATTAACAATTTTTTTATAGTATATAAATATTTTATTTAATTATATATTGACATTTTTTATAGTATATATATATTTTATTTAATTTTATATTGACCATTTTCAGTCCAACACATGTTGCCTTCTTTCTGGTAGTAGCATGATTCCATGCTCATAGGAATTTCTGATAATCTTTCTGGTAGTAGATGATTCCATGCTCATAGAATTTCTGATCTTTGTCTTTCTGGTAGTAGTGATTCCATGATCATAGAATTTCTGATCTTTGCTTGCAAAAAAACTGAACTAAATGATTTTTGACATCCTCATTTAAACTAAATGTTTTGCCGTCTAAACAGTTCTGTAAAGACCAGAATAAGTAATAATCGGAGGGTGCCAGATCTGGCAAATATAGTGGGTATGGTAGCACATCCCATCTAAGCTATAACATCTGGCAAGTCATCAAACTTGTATAAAGTTTGGTATTGTCATGGTGAAACACTATGATTTTTCTATTAATCAATTCAAACCTCTTCTGTTAGAAGGAACCACTCAATTTGTCCAATTGGTGGCAGTACACTTTTGAATTAATTGTGGAATTGTCAGGAAGAAGCTAAAAAAAAACAATTCCCTTGAAATCCCACCAAACAAAGAACATCACTTTTTATTTGATGAATATTGGTTTTCGAAGTGCTTTCAGCTGACTCATCTCTTCTGCTCTATGATCACTTGCATTTGATTTTGTTGTAAACAATTCATTTTTCATTGCCAGTTATGATTCACTTCAGAAACAGATCATTTTTTGCCATTTGGACAACAAATCACAGATGTCAATGTGATGGAGCAAATCTCCTTCTTTAAGAACGTGTGAAACCCAAATATCAAGCTTTGAAACGAAACCAAGTTGTTTCATATGGAATGAATGGTCGAATTTGACAAATTCAATTTCATAGCAATTTTTTTTGTTGTTATTCGATGGCTTGCTTCATCTAATACCTTTATTTTGTCATCATCAGCTTCAACTAATTTTACAGCATGTGGTGCATCTTTAATATCAACATTTTTAGAATGAAATTTTTCAAATCAGTTTTGGCACTGGCATTCTGTTAACACATCTCCATACATTTTACATAACATTTTTCTTGCTTGAACAATATTATTACCTTTCTGGTAATAAAAAAGCAAAACATGCTGAAAATCTCCATTTTATTTTCCATTTTGATATGATACCTAAAAATACAACTGCACAGAATCAAAAAATTTTTTATAAATAAACCTTGAAATGTCAGCTGTCAAAATATATAATGCCAATAGGGTTTAGAATGAAGTTGGCTGGTTAAAAATACATGACATACAAAAATATATAACAAAACTCGTGAAAAAAAAACGAAATTACTTTCCAAATATATATATATATCATATTAAAACTGATGAATGGCAGATATTGTAAAACATCTGGGCAGAGCTGGGCCTGCCATAGGTGCAAGGCGTGCATCGCACACAGGCGGCCAAACTGAATGTCGAAAACATAAAATAAGATATAAAAAAAAAAAAAATTAAAACTAATAAAAGGAAAAAAGAAATTTTATCTTTTAATATGTAAATTTGAAAATTCTATTCATTTGAAAAAGATAAATTAAAGAATAAATATAAATTCTAACATCAATTTACGAAATAACTAACTGAATTAATATTTTACTCGAAGGCAAATATTAGAATCATGCAAAGATCTTCATCCAAAATTAACTGATGTGCAAAGAAAAAATTCGATATTGATGGAAAGAATTTATTTCATAAAATTTTATCAGTAATGACACACACAAAAGCAGAAAACATTGTTTCACAGCCATTTAACGTGCTTCAATATATTTTTAAAAACAATCTTCGAGGCACATTCCCTAATTTATTGGTCGCACTTAGGATTGTTTGGCCAACGTTCTTTTTCCAAATCGAAGATAATCAAAAACTATTTAAGAGCAACAATGCAAAAAGAACGCCTAGCAAATTTATTAATAATAGCAACAGAGCATAAATTATTGGATAAAATTGATTTACACCATCTTGTATCGGAATTTGCTCTTAATAAAGCACGCCAAACTCATTTCTTGTAAAATGTTTTCCTATTAATATGTTATTTTTGAAAATATTATTTGTTATCTAATTAGATATTCAATTTTTGCATGTAGTGAAGTTTGGAGTTTATTTAATATTATAGTTACCTGCAACAAAAATTTTGTAATTACAATTTCCAAGATGTTCTTCATTCGTGTTATGGCTGTTAGGTATTGTATTAATATTGATAATTTCTAAGATGTTCTGTTATGACTGATGTATTATTACTATAAAATGATAAATGAAATTATTTAAAGGTGATGTTATGTATTGTATTATTATCGATAATTTCTAAGATATTATGACTGTTATGTATTATTACTGATAAAATAATAAATGAAATTATTTAAAGTTGCATAGTTGTGACTATTAATTTTCTAGTTTTTGTTTTATTGATTGAATAGGGGTGGCCAACTAACACCTGCACACAGGTGGCCGAATTTCTAGGCATGGCACACTTCATCTGGGTGAATGCATTATCAATCAACAGCTGTAATATCTACCAATATTTGTATGTGATCCTTTATTATTGTATATATTTCAATCAATTTTCAATTTATATCATTAAAAAACACTTTGCCATAGAATTCTGATACTTTTATTATAATAAAGCAAGTTTTTCATGTGATCTAAGCAAAGCAGAGCATTTCTGAAAATTCATGAGAAATTAGATCTTGTTTAAAAGTTTAATTTGATAGCTGGTTCAAAATATCAAGATGAAAGATTCTCTATTAAATATACAGTATAGAGATTTTTTTAATTTATAAATTATGAAATAAATGTCTGTTTTGAATGAATTGAATACTAAATTTTTACTGACTGACAATAAATTTAAAATTTACTCAAAGTCATAGGAACTTGCAATATTTGAATTTGCTGCCATTTTCTGATTTAATGCAGAGTACTCTAAACAAACAATAACATAAAATTTCAGAATACAATATCAGATTTATTGACAAGATTTAACAAAAATTTTAACATTTTTCACATTAATGTGAGAGAAATTCAAAAAGTATTGATAAGTTGCTGACAACAATTTATTTCACATTATATTAATTTTTACATAAAAAAAAACTTCCATAATAAGATAGCAAGATTGTTTTTAAACTTTGATCATAAATCTTGCTAAAGAAAAAAATCTTCAATTTTAAATTACTGATAAATTTATCATAAATACATATATGTATATTTTTATGATGACTAAACAGCATTATATAGCAAAGAAAACTCCAATGATAAACTGCAAAAAAAAAAAATTATGAAAATTTTAAATATTTTTGAACAAACATTTCTGCTGATATTTTTTTGTTTTTTTATACATTTAAAGCAAAAATTCACTACATAAATTTTCAAAGGTGGAAGCTATTGTCATTTTTCATTCTCTTTGGAATAAATTACATACAATTGTTCTAAAACTTAAACAATTTGCTCACTATAATCACAGTGAATTACATCAATCATACAGGATTATTAAAGGACTCCCATTAATTATAGCTACCAAGAAATATCTTCATATTGTGTTTATTGGCAGCTACTTGCCAATTTTGAAGGAAAAATTCAAGTATTGATTATCTGAAGAGATGATATACTGTATTTTACATCCCAATATAAATATCAAACTTTTTTTATTTTTAAATATTTGTATACAATTTAATACCAAAAATTGGTAAATAAAAGCAATATATAAATAATTGTTAGAAAGAATAAAAGAAAACAACAAAATGTTCAACAATACATAATCAATATTCTATAATCTTAAAAGAAGTGAAAATATAGAAATTATATTTCAAAAATACTTTTCAGAATTATTTAAATATTCTGTTACAGCTGACTGTGCATGCAGTATGTGCGATTGGTCTGGTCACTGTTTCTAAATTTGTAATATTTTTATTCCTACTGTATACATTCAATTATACATACTTCCAGATGATTATTATCCAAATAGATGAAATATTAAATTATTAATTTCTGAATATCATGATTTTTTCCCCCTTATACATTTCAATTTATATTATTTTAATAATAAGTAAGATTACTTACTAAATATGGCAATATGTATGGATTTTTAAGTTTGTATAAAGAAAAATTGGTTGTTGTTGTTATACCATTCAAAAGAGATTACCAGTTCTTTAGAATGATGAAATCATTTTAAAACACTCTCTGTTATGAATATGGTTTTAATAGTTTTTCAATAAAAGGGAGTAATTTCAGTCCATTAGTATTGATGATAAACGGTGTAGAAATACTAGATAAACAGAGATAACTGGTATAAGAATCTTCTTATAATTATTTACTGTTCATCTAATTTTTTCGAATTTGATAGATTTTTAGTATTTAATTTCGATAATTTACATTCGATATATATTTCACAATAAAAATTTTTTATTTTTAATGATATGGCATCTCTGTGATACAAACTATATTTTTACCATATCTATTTATCAAAGAATTATTTTCATAAGTTGAAAGATCTTAAGTAGCAATCCTTCTCTTACATTCAAGAAAACATAAATCCAAAATGTTTTTAATATTCCCACAAATTTTTTATATATAGTTTATAGATGGATCTCTTAAATAAAAGTACAAGTTGTGTCCAATTCTAATAAAAATATAGCTAAAAAATAATCTGGCAGTTGAATAATTTAAAATAAATTATATATTATGTATATATAAATTATGATATATATTTATATACACATAAAGTATTTATTTTAATTAATTCTTTATTTTTTCTAAATCCTAAAATAATAAATACACATTGCCATTATTATAACTATCAACTATTCCAAAAATTAATTCAATATACACCAACATGTACTATAAATATTAAATCTTGTTTTAACAATTGGTGCATCAGATATTTATTACATATTGTAATAAATTTAACTAATGGAAACATATTGTAGGGAGGCACTCTCACACTTTTCCAGCAATGTCTCATGGCAAATTCAGTTAAATTCAGAGACATTCAGTGATTTGTGTTTTCTAGGTATAACTTGTGCTGACCATGTTATCAAATAATATTTGTAAATTAATATATATATATATCTATATATCTTTTTTTTTTTAATATCTTACATTTCTAATTACATCCTCAACTATATTTGAAGTGCTTTTTTCACTGGAATGCATAAACAAACCGTGCAAACATTGAACACATTCTATAAAGTCTAAGTGCACAGTTTTAATAACTTTTGGATAAACAGGAAAAAGGCAAAACAGATATGTTATATCACATGTTATTTCTGTATCAAGGTATTATTTTGGTTTTTTAATATAAAAGACAGTAGGGAATTGTTATATCCTGTAAATTTTTATTATGTAATCGTGAATCACTTCACACTGGACACATTCTACAAACAGTTCTGCCTGCAATAAGATGAGGCAATGAGACAACATTGGACAAGTGGGAAAGCATCCAAAAGACAGAGCTCTATCTTGATTGATTTAACACTGACAACCACCATTTGGTGGAGCTGGGTTTTCAGTGAGGCGGGTACCTTTGGAAGCACTGACCAGAGTAGGATCAGAATCAAGGCTTTCAGACATTTTGTCACAGATAATATCCACCAGGCGTTCAAAAACTGCCTTTACATTGATGTTTTCTTTTGCTGACGTTTCAAAAAATTCTAATGACAACTGATCAGATAGTTGTTTTCCTCTTTCTGTTGAAACAACACGCTCATCTTCCATATCGCATTTATTTCCAACTAAAATAACTTGTGCATTATCCCATGAATATGTTTTAATCTGTGTTACCCTGTAAATTAAAAATTGTTTAGATGCTTTTTTTATTAAATAAAATTTAAATCACTTATGAGATTAGTAGTAAAAATTAATATATTAATGTAATCCTTAAATTAATTTTTATAAATAGAATAAAATATGTAAAATCTGGGCTCTTGAAGATTGAAAACTGTCAGATTTTAAAAATTTTCAGATTTAAGAAAAGCCTTCTGCTGTTCCAAATCATCAGTATAAAAATGAGTGAATTGATGATAAAATATTTGTCAAAAATGCACACAAAAAACAAAGCTCTAATAAAGTATTTATCCAGTTTAGAGCTTTGTTTTTTGTGTGCATTTTTGTGAGTGTAACAAGATGGTTTTAAAGTTCTTAAAACATTTGTCAGAATAAAAATAAATATATGGGTCCCAAACTTATAACAGAAATTATTTATGGCCTGTTGCTATCAATAGTTTTACAATAAAGATAGTCATGTTTGTGAAGAATCAAAAAAAGACAATGTAATAGAAATAATATAATATAAAGAAAAGATATGGGATAAGCAGTCATTAACAATAAATACTATTGATGGCTTATATATGTATAACTGTCTTGTCTTTGGTCTGACATCCAGCTATTTTTCAAATGGTTATGGACAATATTTTGCTTGGTATTAAAAATTGTGCGTGCTATTTGGATGATATTTTAATCAAGGGAAGAGGCAATCAAGAGTGTTGGAAAACATTAATGGATGTCTTAGTGAGACTAGAAAAATTTAATGTAAAACTAAATCTAGATAAGAGTGTCTTTTTTGTCAGATCCTTGGAATTTTTAGGTTTTCAGATATCTGGGAAAGATAAACAATCGTCGAAAAAGAAAATTGAAAAGATATTGAATTGTCCAACACTATCAAATGTCATGCAGTTAAAATCATATACAGGGTGAAGAAAAACTTTGTCATAATATTTTGTGTACTGATAGGGGATCTCGAAACAAGCCAAAAATGTCTAATGAACATATGGTCTAAATGGCACATTATTTGAGTTATAATGCTTTAAAGCTAGCCAATCACCATCTAGTTTACAAAGTGTCACGATGCACGTTGCCATTAAGTATCACATTGCATCACTCACCTTCTTATTAACCCAGTAGTCAGTAGGAGAGCAACACAATACAATACTCAGAGCCAGATTTGCATTTTTAGGGGCCCTAGAAGGAGCAAGGCTTTGGGGCCCCTAAAAATTTAAATCAGGTACGTCTAATTTTAAAGACTCCTTATAACTTATAATGAACCTTTAAAATTTTACTTTCTATCTAGCACTTTAATAAAAATCCATTTTTTTCTTATTAAAAGTTTATAAAAGTTGAAATTGATTGATAGTTTTGGGGCCCCTAGAACTGCGGGGCCCTAGGATGGGCCTAGTCGGCCTATTGGTAAATCCGGCCCTGTCAACATTTTGCATACTCGAAGGTGATTGGCTAGCTTTAAATCAGGGGTTCCCAAAGTTTTGCCAAGGTGGGCCTATCTAGCACTTTAATAAAAATCCATTTTTTTCTTATTAAAAGTTTATAAAAGTTGAAATTGATTGATAGTTTTGGGGCCCCTAGAACTGCGGGGCCCTAGGATGGGCCTAGTCGGCCTATTGGTAAATCCGGCCCTGTCAACATTTTGCATACTCATACTCGAACCCTGTCTCGTTTTGCATACTCAAATTGATTGGCTAGCTTTAAATCAGGGGTTCCCAAAGTTTTGCCAAGGTGGACCAAATAGTAAATTCCAAAATATTTGGCGGGCCAAAAAAACTGTTATGGAAAAATACGTTCAAATCGATAAAAAGTTAGACACAAGGGAAAGATTTATACTAATTTTATAACATAATCGTTCTTTATTTATGACAATAATTATTTTTTATTACAAACTGTTTAAAATAACACATTTCAAAAATAATTAAACAAAAATAACTAAATAATTTCAAATAAAAAAGAAAAAATAATAAATTCATCAATTTCAAGTGTGTGACTTGTGTTGTTGTTTTCTTTTAATAATAATATTGAGACTTGGTTCTAAGTTGGTTGAATGTATTCTTAAAACCATTTTAAATGTTCATCAGTTAATTTTGATCTCAATTTGGACTTATTAATGCTCATGATTGAGAATGTTTTTCACATATATAAGTGCTTCCAAATAATGAAAGCACTTATACACGGATTTTTTTAACTGAACAGTTTTTAATTATAATTTGATAAAATTTATTTATTCTTTATAAAAATGTAAATTATCTCTATGAATTCAAGATGGCAGATGATCTAACATCGCAGGCCGCATTTCTAGGGTTTGTGGGCCACACTTTGGGAACTCCTGCTTTAAAGAATTATAACTTGAAAATGATGCCACTTAGACCATATGTTCATTAAACATTTTCAACTTGTTTCGAGGTCTTCTATCAGTACACAAAATATTACAACAAAGTTTTTCTTCACTCTGTATATCAATGCTAAATTTTTACAGGAATTTTATTCCAATGGGTCCAGATTTGCTACAGCCTTTATATAAATTACTATGTAAAGGAGAAAACTTTGTCTGGTCTGTGGAGTGCAAATTGGACTCCAGAAAAGTAAGTGTGCATTGTCTGAAAAATTCTTATTAATTTTTTTTTGACTTATTAAAAACCATTATACCTAACAGTTAACACGTCTGCATATGATGTGGGAGCAGTCTTGTCACAAGAGCAAGAAAATCAGCAACTTCCGATTAGCTTCTGAATCGGCATTGTTAACTAAGGCACAAAAAACTATAGTCAGCTGCATAAGGAAGCCTTAGCAGTCATATTTGGTGTCACGAAATTCCACAAATATCTTTATGGTAGATCATTTACAATTTTTACAGATCACCAGCTCTTGAAGTCATTATTTTCAGCATCTAGGAGTATTCCAGGAAAGGCAGCTGCTACAATTATTCAATGGTCAGTCCTTTTGTCTGCTTACAATTACAAGATTGTGTACAAAAAGAGAGCAAATATTCCACAAGTGGATGTCATGTCTCATATCCCTAGCAAATCCCAAGTACCAGATCAAAATTTTAATTTTCTGTTTTTGTCGACACCATTAATTTCTCCGGAAATGGTCTCACAACATACAATATGGAATATTCTTTTGTTGTCAGAAGTAATGAATAAGGTTAAGATGGGGTGGTACAAGCCCAGTGCCCCTGACCTGAAGTATTGTTATAAGTTACAAAATTATCTGTTGGTTTCAAAAAATTGCCTGTTCTATGGTGACAGAATAATCATTCCAAAATCCTTACAGCCAAAAGTACTAAACATTATTCACCAAGGGCATAATGGAATTCTTAAGTCAAAGTTATTTGCTAGATCTTACGTTTGATGGAGGACTACGAATAATGACATTCAAAAAATTGTACAATTGTGTGAGGTGTATCAAAAAAAACACAAAAACATAGGAATAGATCCGTCAGGTTGCCATGGCCAAAACACAAATACCCTTGGGAGAGAGTCCATTTAGATTTTTTTATTTTCAATGGCAGACATTTTTTATTATTACAGATGAATATTTGAAATCGGTTGAATGTTTTCAAATGTCTTCTATAAATGTAATATTGGTCTTATTTAAATTAAATGAAGTTTCCATTATTACTAGCACTATGGCAGGAAAATAAAAATATATACACAAAAATATAAATAAATTAAGAAACCGCTTCTTCCTTTTGATTAATTCTTAATTTATTTACGTTTTTGTGCATATATTTTTATTTTCCGGCCATAGTGCTAGTAATAGTGGAAGTTATATCATTTTGGCAATGTAACTGTTTTTAATTTTGTTAAATGAAGTTTTTTCTTGTTTTTCAACTTCATCTTGTCTTTTATCTGATAATGGGCCACCATTATCAGGGGAATTTCAAAATTATTGTAAATAAAAAGGCATTAAATTACTGTTTTCCCTGCCATATAGTCCTGAGTCTAATGGGTTAGCAGAGCGATTAGTCCAAATGTTTAAACATATGTTGAACAAGGCTCTATTAGCAAAGAAACAACCACTGTCTGAAATTTTAACACAATATCTTTATAATTATTGGTCTATGAATTCTTCTGTGACGGGATATTCCCCTATGTCGTTCATATTAATATTCCGAACCAACAAGACATTAGAAATGGAACAAGTCTTCACAAACGACTCTCTAGGTCTAAAGCTTAAAGTGGATCAGATGAGTTCAACGTCCGTTCACTTCTTAGATATTCAACTAGATTCATCATCATCACAATATAATACAAAAGTTTATAGGAAACCATCTTATGTTTCTACCATCATCCCGGCCTGGTCGGCGAACCATCATAGTTACAAGCGTGTGGCATTTAACGCATTCTTTAGACGCTTAATAACACATTGTTCCACGGTCCAGGATAAAAAAGAAGAATTTAACAAAATCATAAGTGAAGGAAAAACCCATGGATATAGTTATAAATTTATGAAATGATAAAATACTAGAAACGGAGAATATTAAAAATAAGAATAAACAAATAGAACAGCCAAGTACATTCCAACAACAAGGCCGCCCCCAAAACCAACAAACTTTCAAATATCTGCCAGTATCACCATTGACAAGAGAAATATCTGCTCTAAATAAGTTAGCGAGGAAACAAGAGCTGAAACTAGAAGGAATGCTACTGTCTTCCAACACATACGAAACGACAAGGATCCTTATCCACCACATCAGAGAGCCGGAGTTTACGTGTTGCCGATTTACAATGAAGATCTGAATAAACAAAAAGAATACATAGGGTTAACCACTAGGAACCTAAGTGATAGAATCCAAGAACACAAAGCCGATATTAAAAATGGTAATTTAAGAACAGCGTTGGCAGAAAGATCCTACGAACATAATATACAGATAAAATGGGAAGATGCAAAAATCATAAAATCTTGTAATAATTTAAAAGAAGGCTTGATATTAGAATCATTGGAGATAATACAAAGAGGGCAATATAAAAACGTCATTAACAGACAAACAAGTAAAGATATTTCTGCAGCGTGGCAGTACGCCTCGAAAAAAACCGGAAGCTGATAACGCAGTTGCGCGGTACTTAATTACTTAAAATATTCGATGCGGACTGTATTTTTAATTTTATTTTTGTAAATATTAGTCAATATAGCTACAAGTTTTCGCAAATTTTGCATTTACAGGATAATAATATATCCAATTAAAATAAAATTTTTATACATCGTACCTATTATATATAAAGAACATTGATGTTTTAACAAAATTATAGACGCAAAAATAAGTTTATAATTTTTGAAAATTTTTAAATGTTTATGTTCGATTGTATAATACTAGTTCGAAAACGAACTAAAAACTTCTTGTATTCTGTTCTAAAATGCTGATGATGGTTATACGATAACCGAAAACGTTCCAATAAAAGAATTTTTTGTGTTGATAATCAACTGCATTCTGGTGCTGTTATTTAAAGGCATATTAATATTCGTCCCTAGTTCATCTCTATCAGTTTTAAACCCAAAGCCTAAAGTAATCAATGGGAAAATTCGCAAGAAAGTCAGGTTTAAAATCAATTCGACTCAATCTACACCATGTAACCTTAAAAAAGTCTCAAGGTTGTGGTCGGGCAACAGCAATGTCATGCAGCAAAAATTTAAAATTAAGGATCCTGTCTTAGTCTGTTGTAGGGAGGAAAAAGGACCAGTAAAATGGGTTATAGATAAAATTTTTAAGTGCTTAAGCAAATGCTTATACTTTGTAAGGGTTAGTCCCAGTAATATGATTAGAAAAGTCCATATCAATCAAATGCGGGTCAGTCATTTAAAAGATCATTTACATCCTCCTTGTTTGCTTTTTTTGATGACAATTCTGAGTCACATATTGGGAATCATGAATCTAAGGGTCAGTTAGGGAATCCTACTGGAGGTGTCCCTCTAAAACCAGTAAGCAGTTTTGCACAACTCAGATTGGGGTCAAGTTCAAGAGTCATGCATTATGGGTAATGTAGTAGGCCTCCGCAAAGGTTTAGCCATAGTGACTATACATAACTAATAATGTCGGTATAAATTATATGATGTAAAAATTATTGTTCTTTTTATGTGATAAATAGTTCTCTGAAATTAAAATTGTAAATGCATCAATTAGGATAAACATTAGTCAGTTTAAAAGAAATCATTGTACATCACAAGAGACTAACCTTTGTATTAATGATACTACTTTTTGTCAACCGTAAGGGGAAAGAAGTGTTATGTCTGGTAAAGTTAAATGCCTCTAACTGGCAACTGTAAGAGGTTATAAAAATGATGCAAGGTGTGTCAACAGTTGAAAAAAAAGTATTATTGCCTTTAGTCAGGTGATGTCCAATAAAGTCAAGTGCATCCAGATGGCCACTATAGGAAGTCATGAAGATGATGCAATAGTGTGTCAACAGTTAAGTGCCTTTAGAGTTGGGTGCACTCTGCTGGTCTCTGTGGGAGATCATGTTCTGGTGTCATCGCATCTAGTACTTTCTCTCTCTCTCTCTCTCATCTTGTCGTCCATCCGAGTCAGTATGCATATTGTCCAGTCTCCCAGAACAAACGTCTTGTATCACCTCTGAGATGAAAAATAAAACTTGTTACATGTTGATCATTTGTGTGTGTCATGACATTTCTTTTCGATTGTGACATGTAAAAACATCTCAATTAGCTTCTACTTTTTTTGGATGAGTTAATTCCTTCCTTGTCAATCTTATGTCTGAGATAGGTTATGGATGGTTTCAGAAAATGGCACTTTGACATTCTAGTTCAAATGCCGCTGTGTGGAATCATCACATTACATCCAAGGTTTTGTATATGTTCTGTTTTCGTTTTTCCCGCGATGATAATGTCATCAAAGTATATTCCTACATTTTTAATTCCTTGTAATAATCCATCCATGTAATGCTGAAATATGGACAAGAGTTGATGCAATTCCAAACAGTAGTTGCTTGTATCTAAAATATCCCAAACATGTGGCAATTATTAGGTACTTTCTCAAACTTTCAGCTATTTCCATGTGTAGATATGCATCTTGATTACTGAATAGCTTTCTCCCCTTGCAATTTTTGTTATTATTTCTTCAAAACTGGGCATGAGATGTTGGTCTACAATATCATATTTATGTTCTTTAATTCTATCTTCCAAGCATCTTTCCGTGACACCTATATAAAATTATTTTTCTTCTTCGATGCTATTGGAGTTCATTCGGATTTGGTATACTGTAGATTTACTCTTCTCTTGTTTTTTATCTTTATCATTTCTCAATAACTTAGACCATTGGTTCTCTTTCTGTTATTAAGTTTTGCATATTTTCTGTTACATTTCATTAAATGGTTGGGGACTGAAACTATTCATTCCTATGATCCGATATCCTTTTCGTTTTGTTCTGTCTGCCCATGTTCCTGTCTGATTTTTGTTTTTCATTACTTTATTTTGTATTTTCTTTAAAAATTGGCATATGTAGCCATGTTTTAATCCCGTTTTATATATTCTGTTACATTCCTCTTTTCTAGCTTCCTCTGTATAACCATATGTCTAAAGTAACTATAAAATGCCACCTTCTTATATGATATCGTGTCATCAGATCAATTTGAGATCAAAATTCTGTTCACTATGGGTTTTTGATATATGCTTGTGTTATAAAATAATTCATCTTTCTGAATTAGAATGTCTAAATAATGCACCTGTTTACTGTGTTTCTGGTCTTCTTTTAATATTACTCCATAGGCTTTATCTGTGAAAAAATTCTCTAAATCTTTTGTCCTATCTTCTTTTCCCCATATGGCAAAAATATTGTCTACATATCTCTTATATTATAGAATAATAAATCTGGGCTAAATTGTTCCAAAATTTTTAGTTCTTTGTCTCTGATTATTAACTCAGCTAGCACGCCAGCCATCGGACTGCCTATCGGTACTCCTTTTGTTTGTAAATAAAATTTGCTTTCAAACATAAATAGGAGTTGTGGCAGACTAGATGTGAAATATTTCTTAAGATGTTAGGTATTTTATTCCCCTTCTGGTACATTCTTAAGTAAAAAATGATAAATAACAAACATCAGGTGGTATTTCTATTGAGGGATATAAAGGTTGGAAGTTTAGAGTTACCAAGATTTCATCTTTCTCTGATGTACTACTTCTTAATTCTATCAGAAACTCCTCTGCTGAGTTAATTGTGCAACTATATGGTTTCATTTTACTTAGACACTACCATTGTGCTAAATTCTTTTCCATGTAATACAGTGGAGATTGTTTTTACTTAAGAACAGGTCTGGCTGCAACTGGTTCTTTATGTGATTTTATATAGGCAAACAATCTTGGACAACAAGGATCTTTCACTCTACAATTCTTGAGAAAGGTTAGACAATCTGGTTTTTCGATGATATTTTCCAGTTTCAGTATTAGCTTCCTTGTAGGGGGATCTATCTCTAGCGGAATAGCTTTTGAGTCTTCTATAAACTTTTTTTAGGAAGTTGCTATATGTTTCTCTTTTAAGAATGTCTAATTTCTGAGACTTATCATCCCTTGTGATTACTATATTTGCTTCCTGCATCCATTGTTTAGCTCTACGAACCTTTATTCAAAATAAAGTCCTATAACATACAATCACAACTAGCAGTGAAGAAAACAACTTTTTTATTAACAGAAAGCAAAAATATTTTTGGTATATCTTTATACCATCTTCAGTTACATTCAAAATCTTTTGAATGTAACTGAAGATGGTATAAAGATATACCAAAAATATTTTTGCTTTCTGTTAATAAAAAAGTTGTTTTCTTCACTGCTAGTTGTGATTGTATGTTATAGGACTTTATTTTGAATAAAGGTTCGTAGAGCTAAACAATGGATGCAGGAAGCAAATATAGTAATCACAAGGGATGATAAGTCTCAGAAATTAGACATTCTTAAAAGAGAAACATATAGCAACTTCCTAAAAAAAGTTTATAGAAGACTCAAAAGCTATTCCGCTAGAGATAGATCCCCCTACAAGGAAGCTAATACTGAAACTGGAAAATATCATCGAAAAACCAGATTGTCTAACCTTTCTCAAGAATTGTAGAGTGAAAGATCCTTGTTGTCCAAGATTGTTTGCCTATATAAAATCACATAAAGAACCAGTTGCAGCCAGACCTGTTCTTAAGAAAAAACAATCTCCACTGTATTACATGGAAAAGAATTTAGCACAATGGTAGTGTCTAAGTAAAATGAAACCATATAGTTGCACAATTAACTCAGCAGAGGAGTTTCTGATAGAATTAAGAAGTAGTACATCAGAGAAAGATGAAATCTTGGTAACTCTAAACTTCCAACCTTTATATCCCTCAATAGAAATACCACCTGATGTTTGTTATTTATCATTTTTTACTTAAGAATGTACCAGAAGGGGAATAAAATACCTAACATCTTAAGAAATATTTCACATCTAGTCTGCCACAACTCCTATTTATGTTTGAAAGCAAATTTTATTTACAAACAAAAGGAGTACCGATAGGCAGTCCGATGGCTGGCGTGCTAGCTGAGTTAATAATCAGAGACAAAGAACTAAAAATTTTGGAACAATTTAGCCCAGATTTATTATTCTATAATATAAGAGATATGTAGACAATATTTTTGCCATATGGGGAAAAGAAGATAGGACAAAAGATTTAGAGAATTTTTTCACAGATAAAGCCTATGGAGTAATATTAAAAGAAGACCAGAAACACAGTAAACAGGTGCATTATTTAGACATTCTAATTCAGAAAGATGAATTATTTTATAACACAAGCATATATCAAAAACCCATAGTGAACAGAATTTTGATCTCAAATTGATCTGATGACACGATATCATATAAGAAGGTGGCATTTTATAGTTACTTTAGACATATGGTTATACAGAGGAAGCTAGAAAAGAGGAATGTAACAGAATATATAAAACAGGATTAAAACATGGCTACATATGCCAATTTTTAAAGAAAATACAAAATAAAGTAATGAAAGACAAAAATCAGACAGGAACATGGGCAGACAGAACAAAACGAAAAGGATATCGGATCATAGGAATGAATAGTTTCAGTCCCCAACCATTTAATGAAATGTAACAGAAAATATGCAAAACTTAATAACAGAAAGAGAACCAATGGTCTTTAAGTTATTGAGAAATGATAAAGATAAAAAACAAGAGAAGAGTAAATCTACAGTATACCAAATCCGAATGAACTCCAATAGCATCGAAGAAGAAAAATAATTTTATATAGGTGTCACGGAAAGATGCTTGGAAGATAGAATTAAAGAACATAAATATGATATTAAGACTGGAAATATGAAAACTGTGCTAGCTAAAAAATTCTACAAATCCAGTATAGACATCAAATGGGTGGAATCAAAAGTAATAAGAAAAATCGATAAAAATGAGAATAAATTTTTAGCGGAGACGATAGAAATTCTAAAAAGAGCTAAACATTTAAGATTAATTAACGATAAACAATCTGAAAATGTATCTAGTGCATGGAATTACGCTGTAAACAAATTATAATTTAGTTTTATAAATTGGCCGTATGCGGAAGTTTTGAAAAATTAATTAATTACTATTATAGTTTTAAAATAGTTTAATTTGCTAATTGTAATAATTATTTGATATGTTTTTACTATAAGATAACATAATTATGTAATATAATTTGAGTTTAAAAAATAAAAAATAATTTTTCGATGCATAAAAAAAAAAATGCACATCAACCCGGATTCGAACCCACTACCTTGAGATTACGAGCCATGTATTTATCGAGTGCACTATCTGTGCACCTGGTGATCTGCTATCTATCCATCGCTTTTAAGCTGAATTATCAAAAGTTCGATTTTTCAAGTGTTAAAAAATATTATTAGAAGGCCATATTCAATGAAAAGCTCGGACACGTATTCACTCATTTTTGATGTATTTTCACCATATGCAAGCGGATCAAAATCGGTGGGGGGTCAGCTGTGTCCTCCCCTTGTGAGTACCAAATTTGAAGTTTCATATACAAGCAGTAAAAAAATTAAATTAGTTTGAAAATAATAAAAATCAGCAAAAAACTTTTGTTTTCTTCTCCTCCTCTATAGAAACGTCTATAGGTATCATTATTCAACTAAAATGCACACAAAAAACAAAGCTCTAAACAGGATAAATACTTTATTATCAGAAACGCTTTCGACCTTATCAGTAGGTCAACTTCAGCTGTAATGAATATATAGAACGGACTTCTCTCCGTTCTATATATTCATTACAGCTGAAGTTGACCTACTGATAAGGTCGAAAGCGTTTCTGATGATAAAGTATTTATCCTGTTTAGAGCTTTGTTTTTTGTGTGCATTTTAGTTGAATAATGATACCTATAGACGTTTCTATAGAGGAGGAGAAGAAAACAAAAGTTTTTTGCTGATTTTTATTATTTTCAAACTAATTTAATTTTTTTACTGCTTGTTTATTCGGGTTTAAACTTTTGATAATTGTTAATTCGTTGCGATGTAAAAGGATGTACAAAATAAGGAAAGGCTGGACTATAAAAAAAAGTCTATAAAATGTATTTAATCTTACGATATACATCTCCTTGATTTTATGTTCATCAGAAAACATTTCATCATTGCATTTCTTATTAAATTATTATAGGATAAATTCCTTTAGATAAAATTATGTAATAATTTGAAGTTAATAGATAATATAACTTTAGTATTCAAACAACCAATATAATGAGTGAAGAAATATATTTTAATAATACTAGTAATTACCCGCTCATATAAATGAGAAACAACCAATATAATGAGTGAAGAAATATATTTTAATAATAATTAACCGCTCATATAAATGAGCGGAGCAGAGCAGGAATGTGCCTGTCTAATACAGTGAGGTTAAAACAAAAAAAAAAATGCACATCAACCCAGATTCGAACCCACTACCTTGAGATTACCAGCCACGTATTTATCGAGTGCGCTATCTGGAATGCAATGTTGCCAGGCCAAATCAGAACGCTACGGAATTATGCATCAATCTAATAATTAGCATAGTATTTTAAGATGAAGACATTTCACCAAAAATTCTTCTCTTATAATCAAAACTATTTCAGAAACTTATACTATTATCTTATTATTGATTGATAAGATATTACTAGTTGATCCAATCAATAATTTATATTACTATATACATTATATATAGTGTGTTCAGTATTACAAGAATACAAAGTCAGTCTGGGCCAAAGCCTTTCTTTCAAATCTATTAAATTTGGCATTATTCCACTTTATCTGAGTATCATAATATAAGACCCTTTAGGCCAAAGCTATTTTTTCAGACTTTAAAGAAGAATTTTGGCCCAGAGGGCCCTATATTATGACACTCAGATAAAGTAGGATGATGCCAAATTGATTAAAGTTATCGAAAATTCTCAGAAAGGAAGAATGACAGAAAGCCTACAGATATAAGAAAGTTTATGAATAATATTGCCATTAATAAGTTAGAGCCAGAATCCATTAGCAATGCGTGGCTTTGGTGTAATAAATATTGTTAATTTTATCATATTTTACTCTACAAATTCTTATTTTTATTAATATATCTTTAATTTCAGCAATATTTATTTATATTGTATGTAATGCTACTATAGTAATGACTTAATTAGAAAACATTTCTTGTAATTATGGCAACAGAATATCTTGTAAAAACATTTATTATATATTGTTACTATCATAATATTTACCATATGCAAGTGGATCAAAATCGGTGGGGGGTCAGCTGTGTCCTCCCCTTGTCAGTGTTCTATTGAATATAAATATCAAATTTATAATATTTAACTTTGAATAAAAGTTACAGTTAGCTGAAATGATTCCTACAATAAAAAAAGTCAGTTATTACTATATTTGTCCTAAATTTATTTGTTTCTCTTGATATTAAACAGAAATAGTCAATTAGTTTATTATTGAATTCAGATTCATTTATAAATCTTTTTTCATTATAGAAAATACTAGATACACATCATTTTGCTAGAGGAAAACAAAATCTCCATTCAGTCAAAATGTAAATTACTAAATATGATATATTTGGGAATTAATTAATACTTTGCCTAAGAACTATCAAAATGAGCATTGCAGAAAAATTGAAATTTAATTGGAAAAATTAATCTAAAAAATATAATAGAAATTTTACAATATATTAAATTTTTATCTGTATGCAGATAAATGCTATAAAAATATATTTTTGAATTAATTTTGATTGTAAATTAGCAAAAATCTAGTAAGAAATATATTTAAAAATTTTGCAAAATGGAAATGCCCTCCAAAAAAAATAAACTTTTTCAATTGCTTAGACCAACTTCACTGGAGATTTTGAATGAGAGTTGTCACAGTTGAATGTCCTACAGATCAAAACAACCAATGAATGCAGTAAAAGAAAAAAATTATTTCAATATAACATTTTACAATAAGCTGAGAGAGTTGGCTTATTTTGTATAGCTAATTTGCTTTGCTGGAGAATAAATCATTCAGTAAAAGTAACAAATATATATAAAAGCTGAATGTGATAATGTATTAGTTGTTACTTATCTAAAGTGAAAAATTTGCAATGTAAACTTGATACACAAAATATTTTACATCTAGACTAGAACAAAAGTGTTGAATAAAAATTTAATTAAATATAATAAAAAGCTAACAATTCTTTGAAACTAACATGATGATAGAAAAAATAATGCAAATTAATAATGATTATTTTTCATTAAATCAGCAAAACCTGTTCACTGCCTTCGATTTTTTTCTAATTAAGCCTCGTTAATATGCAAAAAAAAATGTAAATTGCAATATCTCGCTTAATTTTCATTGAATTTTTTTGAAATTTTTATAATTCATTACGTTTTTTATTGTGATTCTAACGATATAACAAATTTTTTGAATTTTATTTATTTCACAATTTTTTGTTCATTATATGAGATCAGAGAAAAAACGATTTTTATATATGAAATCTTGCCATCCAATGAAATATTTGGTATTTGCTGATAGTGGCAAGTCTTTTGAATAAATTGAGGTATGAATGAAGAAAATCAAATAATAATTTAAAAAATTATCGATAAAAAACGAAGTATTACATAACTTTTAATTAATTTAGTTAATTAATTAGTCAAAAATTGACAAAAATTTATTAAAATATCATCATTTTTTAAATAAAATATATTTATTGATATATTTTTTCTTCATTTCAATAATTTTTAGTTTAATATTTTATAAATTTTCGAATTTATAACAAAAAACATAACATATACGAAAATCGTCCACAATCCTATGTAAACAGCTATAACATTTTCTTCTCTATTCTAATTAGCCTTGAGATAGTTTGTTGACACTCTACATCCAATACCACAAGCAGTGCATTAAAATAGGCTTGGCTGCAATTTTCTGCGAAATGACCAGCTGTCAATAAAAATATTCAATATTTTAACAGAATTAACCAAAATTTTTGTATTATCTGCAAAATTTTTTCAATTTTATGAATTTTACAGTTCGTCATAGTAAAATTCCATATTTTGCTTAAAATTTCAAAAATAAATTTATCACCCCAAAATCAAAATAAGATTACTAAAATATGATAGAATGGAAAGCAGAATCGATAAGATTTGATGAAAAATAATCCATATTCTACAAATACAAACCATTCATATTTTCTATCTTTAGAACGGAATTAAAAAAGAAATTTTGACAATCAGAAAATTTAGGACCCAATATCAGAGGCACTTATTTTCACCCAATAAACACAAAAAAAGCACTCTACGATAGCTCCACTGCATAATTCGGGATTTAATTTATTTATATCGCTTTTTGATTACTAAAATATGATAGAATGGAAAGCAGAATCGATAAGATTTGATGAAAAATAATCCATATTCTACAAATACAAACCATTCATATTTTCTATCTTTAGAACGGAATTAAAAAAGAAATTTTGACAATCAGAAAATTTAGGACCCAATATCAGAGGCACTTATTTTCACCCAATAAACACAAAAAAAGCACTCTACGATAGCTCCACTGCATAATTCGGGATTTAATTTAATAAAAATTGTTTTTTATCATTTTTTGTTCCGTCATCTTGCCGTCTTACCACAGCAAAGGCAGTGAACAGGTTAATGAAATCTTGTTTTTAATACTTGTCCCACCTGTGTGGACAATGGAGTTGAGAAGACCTGCTCTGTCTTCTGAGAAGGGACAGTGGAGTAAAATGATTTACATATACAGTGATACCTTGGTATATGTCTGCTTTGGAATAAGTCCAACTTGGTATACTTCCTGTTTGGATGCAGAAAAATTTTGCTTGGTATACGATTTTTGTTTGGAATATGACCGACTCGCGTGCTAGAACTTGTATGAGTCTGTTGTGTGTTCTCTTAAAAAACACATTCCTTATAAAAAACTTGCAGATAAGTACCATCCCAACAAAGTCCAAACAAGTCATAATAGCATTATCTGGAATGACCACACAATGTCATATTTCTGAAACATCCTGAGGAGAAGGCAGAAGCAAAGTTCTTTGGACAGATTTTTAGTAAAAGTCAAACCTGGTGACCCTCAACAAGGTCCAAGTAGGGAATAGAGACAGAAAATAGAAAGAGAAAAAAACACCAGAATTTCAGATTCCTGAAGTTTTATTGGAAGCAAACTCTCCTTCCAAACAATAACATCTCCTCCTCCTCCTCCCTTCTCAGCACTATCCTAGTAGGCACTTGACTTTTCTCAGCAAGGTAGTGAGGTTAAATTTTCATTTATTTCATCTACTGCAATTGCTTTTGTAATTATATATTTTAGTATTAAGCAGTGTTTTAGTTATTTTTATACAACCCCATCAATGTATAATATGCCAATAATAATAGGATTTTTTTTCATGGGAATGGATTAATCTTTTCCCCTTTATTTCTTATGGGAAAAATTTGTTTGGTATATGTCCTGTTTGGTATAAGTCCAAAGATCTGGAATGAATTAATGACGTATACCGAGGTACCACTGTATAATTTTATTATATATAATATTAAAACATTAAATATTTAAATTAAATATTGCATAAAATTATTAAATATCTAATATATAATAAATTTAATTAATAATTAAATTTATAATATTTAATTATAAATGCTTTTCTTATAGATATGAATGCAACGATTTTGGGAAAAGAAGGTTTGCTTTCTATTTTATTATCATTAATTGATAATAAGCAGAAAAATTCTTTAATTTTATCTAGTGCACTAGATATTATGGCTGCTGCAACTCGTTCTAGTAAGTTTTTTGTAAAATAAATATATTATACAGGTAGGCCTCAATTAGTGTGAATAATTGGTTCCACGAATTTCTTGCACTATTTGAAGTATTAACTATATGTAAAATATGGTAATTGGTTCTTGCTTTGTGAGATTCTGGCCATTAGCTAACCTCACGATGAATAACCACAATACTAACTTAAAACACTAACTGTTTAAGAAATATTTATTTTCATATTTTACATCATTGTTCATCATCTAAATTAATAACTTACCAGGAATTGCGTCTCATACCATCATCAAACCAACCACCAAATTGAAACCAAAATAGCAAATTGAAAGTGGATGTTGAACGTCGCTTTTATGTCGCTCAATCACATCCATTTTTTGCTGTAGCATAATC